>JANVCH010011899.1:0-12010 GCA_025505405.1 Epizoanthus rinbou
AAAGGACAAATTTGATGAGAAAAATCTAGTTACAATTAAATTGTTTAGCCCTCTATCCATTATAGATATATTACTCTGAAACATTATAAATGTAAAGATTTTCAAGACATTACACATTCAGAGGAATTTTCAATTACATTTGTTACATCAAATATGCCAGTTTCTCTGTGTCTTCTCCGCAACGGTCACATTTGAAGCAACAGTGTTCTACAAGTATAACCCAGAGTAATTTTAAATACCAGTGTGCTTACCCTTAATGGGTACCCACATAATAAAGGTTGAATTGAATCTCTATCAAAATTGAATTTGAAACTACAGCATAAAATATGTCTCTAAATGTCTTCTCCGCAACGGACGGAATACTGTGAAATGGCCCTAATACTTACAAAAATTGAAGGGAGCTTGAATAAAACGACGAGTCCAAGTGCAAAAATGTGTTTAAAAATGTCTAATCCGTTAGCTCCAAACAACAAAATCTAACTATTTATATCTTAGAAAAACAAAAGGAAAAAATATATATGACCTGGCCGATTACATGATTAACTTGATGAAGCGATGGAAAGCAGACTTGAAAAGTTTCGGTCATATTTCTATTACGTACTTCTAAAGGTAGTGAGCTCCAGTCCAGATTACCTGATATAAATTATATAATTTGTACAAATTTAGAAGAAATTAGCTTTGGTAAAGTCAACAATTACTGGTGCACTGTAGGCTTTGAATGCAGCCCATTCAGGGAGAGGCCGAAGATATGGAGGGCAGTTTTAAAGAAAATTGAAATATTGCAATTCAAGCAACAACTTTGGGCATAAACATAAATTTACTGTTCCTGTTTCTTTTCATTGCCAAATTGTTCATATTTTTATTGATACGGCAAAACTGAACCATTACATCACCACTTGCCAGGATCACTGAGTCTTCATTCATCTGATGATGATAATGAGGATCCAGGTGCCGATGGTGGAGACGAGTTTGATGAAGATGAAGATGGTACTGATTCAGAGATAGAAGAAGATGAAATGTGGGTGTGCCCTTCATGTTTCACAAAGAATCATCCAATGACAAGACACTGTACTGGATGTTGGAATCGGCGCCATGAATGGCTGCCGATAGGCCTTGAGAGGTGAGTTATCAGCACCAGATGTGGGTAAATTATGACACTGAGTGGATACTATATATAACATGTCCTGTAATGTACAAGTAAATTTTCTGTTGTCAGAGTTAGGGAAGACGTACACATGAATGAGGTTGATGTACTTTAATTTGCTTGCCAGATCATCCTCTACCCCAGTGCCACGGCTACAGAAATTGACAGCAAGTACATTAGCACGAAGTAATTCTATCTGTGCATCACCCAAAATTGAACCCTTGAGCAATTCAGATGGGCGGCTGCCTTGTACCTGCTCAATCTGTCTGGCTGTCAACTTTGTGCCGCCCATAGTGGATAAGAAAGTGGACAGCCACAGTATAAACCACAACAGTGGACTTGTAAATGCACTTCCATCCCAACCTAGTGTGCAGCTAGAAAGTATTGGAAGTGACAGTGGAATCAGCATTATGTCAGGGGACACGCTAGCTAGTTCACTTCGCGATGATGACCCTACAGTTGCTGCAAAGGAAGTTGCAACTAAAACAGAACAATCTTCAGAAACAGTGAATGAAGGCAGAACTCAGTCTGACGTTTGTATTATTTGTCTGAGCCAGCCTCGAAATGCGAGCTTTGTTCACGGTCACACTGGACATCAAGTTTGCTGTAAAGACTGTGCTGATAGGATGAAAGCTACAAAGAAGAGATGCCCAGTTTGTCGCAAGAAGATACAGTTGGTAGTTAAAAATTTCCTTTGATTTGTTTTAGGCATCTTGTGGCGCCCAATACCTGATGTTTGAAATGTTGTTGCTGAGAGCACAATAAAGGGGGCGTTATACTAACATATATTATTAAAGCAATGAATATTATATTATCCAGTTGTTATGGGGACATCTGGAACAATTAGATTAATTCCGTAGGATAACAATAATTATATTAATAATAAATTCTAATGCACAAAAGTCACACTAACTTAACTTTACAATTTACAAACTTGTTGCTATTACGCCAGTTGGCAACTTGTCACTAATTTGTTTGTTCCCTTCATCCTTCATTCACATTGTTGATCTGTTCATCAGTATTACAAGTAAACAGTTGACTAGCTATTTAAGAGTTTGAATAGCCCTAAGAAAGAGGTGAATTTCACTTTAAATGTGACCCACTAGAGTGGATACATAATACATTAGTTGGTGATTTGTTAAGCCACCTTCTAACTTGTTATCCATATGGTCAAATGAATATAGAATTTTAAATATTACAATCTCTACATGGATTTGCAGCAGGATTTGCAAACTCCAGTTTTAACTTGTTCTAGTATTGAATAACTTGCAGTGATAGTACTTAAGCTGCAATAGTTGTAGTAGTAGCAGTAGTAGTAGTAGTAGCAGTAGTAGTAGTAGTAGTAGTAGTAGTAGTAGTAGTAGTAGCAGCAGCAGCAGCAGTAGTAGTAGTAGTAGTAGTAGTAGTAGTAGTAGTATCAGTAGTAGTAGTAGTAGTAGTAGCAGCAGCAGCATCAGCAGTAGTAGTAGTAGTAGTAGTAGTAGTATTAGAAAAAGTGTTCTGCAGCTGTTATAGGTTTATAGGCTGTGTGTTTTTTTGTTTGGAGTTGGGCACCTGGTGACATCACTAGCTTTTACCCCTTACCTCGAAAAATAATGCAGTGACATTTTTTCTTTGTCTTTTCTTTGGAGGCAATTTCTAAAGGTAAGGGTAAAATCTTATTAGTAGCCCCTAAACTGACATAGAAGCTGTTTTATCAGTTATGGTAAATACTGGGGGAAATTGTCAAATCCGAGATATTCAGCAAAACTAAAGAAAAAAATCAATATATACCTGTAAGTATCTCTTTACAATCTTATTATTCACTCATCTATAAACTACCAGGATTTACGCGTGGAATAAAAATGATAATCCGCATGCGTTAATCCGCATGTGATAATCCGCATATCGTATCCAAAGACATGTGAAAAATAACAAATTTCCAGTGCGACTACAAAAGCCGGGATCACTTTGATTTGGCCGACTAAAACAAACAAACCGTAAAACTATCCAATGACAATGAGCGGTTGCCACGATTTGTCTGGAATCAAAACCGCAAACTCCAATTACATTGTTTCAAAGTCGTGATATGATTGGCTACTCTTTCGCAAGTGACCCCAGTTTCTGTAGTTGCACTGTAATAGCCGCAGTCACCTTGTAGCCCTAAGGCGGCCCCAGACATCGAACGATCGAAGATATCCGAAGTTTTCCGAAGATTTTCCGAAGATTTCCGGCATTTATGGCTAATTGGAGATACGAACCTTATCTTCTCGTGTTAAAAATATCCCCGCGCGGCCATGTAATATCCTTTATTTATTTCCTTGTATCACAAAAATGCATTGTAAAATCCTTTTAAGGCTTTAAAAAGCTTGGTTTACAGTACATAAGCCTCGCTTTCTTCCAGAAATGTTTCTAGCAATGAAAATTGCCCTGTGCCGGATTAGCTCAACCGTTCTGCTTCCGTTTTTTTGGTTTACATTGGTCCGTAAACAACGGAAGCGCAACGGAAGCATGACGTCATAATTGAAATAGTTAATTGTCAAAATGTACATCATTGACTAATTAACTAATCTACCAATTATAGTTTTGCTACCATTTATAATAAGGAAATTAAAGAGGGAGTGACAGGAAGGCTGGGGGTTGTGCAATTCGCTCCCCCCACCTCCTCCCCCCCTGCCTTCCCGACACCAAAAATTAAATAGCTCAGTACAAATAGGGTTAATCAAATGAGTGAGCATGTTGGTGGGATTAAGGCAAGGGCACTTTCCATTTGCTGGGTCTGGCATTCCAGAAGGAAGTCCGATCGGTGCGCGGGAATTGATCGTACTAAAAACATGGCGGCTGTACATTTAACCACAATACCTTACGAACCTATCACAACGAATAGGCACATAGAAAGCCATATGTTGTTGCCAACTTCGTTCCTGTACTAAAAACATTGTGAATGCTAGGTTTTAAGTTTTTAGCACTTTTCAGTGCATTTTTATGAGTGTTTTAGAGTTAAGTGCGCTAAGAATGATTATTATTATGGGTAAAGTTACCAGTCGCCATCTTTTTGGGTATGGTTCTCTAGCCAACTCGACCGCCGTGTTTTCTTCGCAATTTCTAGATGCTCGAAGATGCGGCTATTAAAATTATTCAGTAGTATCTGAATAGAGAAAAAAACACGTGTCGGTACGCGGTAGTCCCGGGTGCAAGGAGGCACGTCAGTCTTGGACTCTGCTGACACGTTGTTTTGTTCTCAACCAATCGGAGGCTTAAAGATTCTAAGCTAACCAATCACGGAGCGTTCTCAGACCACGTGGGACGGAGCGCGGTTCTTTCAAACGTCACTGAACTGCGGCGCGAATATTTCAAATATCTTTAGAGTTGTGAGAGTTGTGCAAGAAGTGCTCTGCTCGGAGTTTCAGATATTCTTGGTCAGGAAATCAGTGCTGCTGCCGCTTCAGTGATGTAAATGTAAGTATAATTAGAGAATTATCAAAATGTATTGAATTCTCTCGTAGATATAAATTTTATGCGGCATCTTCTTAAGCAGAAACTACTGAAACTTTATAAACTCGTGCTTTGGATAGTCACATCTTTATGACATGAATTTATTTAAGAGCGCTACAAACGAGCTAATCTGCGTCCTAAACGGCTAAAGTCAGTACAGACAGCAAATTAATACTTTCAAGGCTGTATAATTATTGTTGTGAGTCAGCACGCGTTGTTCTTCGTTTTGAAGCAGACGAACCCGCAGAAGTTTTACTTCGAAACAGAACAAATTGAAACTAGCTTTCTTATTCGAGCGGAACTTGATTTTTGTTGAGCGGTATGTTGTTTTGGGAATAAAGTGCAAGGATAATTAAGGTTTGTATTAAATCAGTTCGTTCCAAAGTTTTTCCGGGAAACATATGTCAGTTTAATATAAAAGCATGTACATTGTATGATATTACAGTTATCGCAGATAAAGGAGTTTCTTTCGAGTGTCCAGTTATCTCGGCAAGATTGCAGAATACCCCACACTCAAGATAATTTATTACTGCGCATTTCCCGTTCTATAGGAATTCATGCCCAGTAGATCCACAAATCAGTAACTGATCATCAGTAGGAATACCTAAAATGTGTGCAATTCTGCAATTGGTTTCGGCTCCATTAAATTCTAGACCTGCGATGTTTATATTTTTTTTACAGTAATTAATTTTGCAATATTATCCAAGAAAGCCGGGATGAACATGGTTTGGAAAAACGCCTGCATATTAAAAGTAGGGGAAACAGTTTACTGCCTTTCTTGTAGCCGGGTTTTTTAAAGAAAGATATCGTCGTTAAATATCTATAAAAAAGCGAATATCACTGGGAGTTATCGTTAATTGCTTAATTAATTGTTCATTTATCTGCAGACTACAAGCACAGAAATATGGAGAAGCAGCATTACTGCATACAATAATGGAAGCAAAACTCCAAAGTGCACAGATCTACACTGGCCCGAATCTATGAAAATCAATCCAAGTGGTACCCATCGACCAAGACACTCGCTGACATGATCAGTTGAACTCATATACCACAAAGCATGCCTCGTTGTTGTTGATGAGCTGTAACATGTCTTGGCGTGTGACAAGTTCCAAGAAAAATGACAGCTCAGTGGATCATGGATGAGTACTGTCACAACCACTAGAATATCGACTGTAAACTAGACAAGACGAGTTATATCAACAACAGAAACGTCAAGGGTTTCTGGTCTACCACAGTAGGTCATTTTGTTTGTTGTTCAGGCAGACAGTATAAACAGATAAGACTCTCCTCTTCAGACTTGTGTTGAACAATGTATGTCTTTTCACACACACGCATACACTGGCAAGAACAGAGAAAATATCAGATTAGGATAGAGCAGTTATCATCTGTCAATCCACACGAAATTATGTCATTTTGCATGAGCCGTGAAAACGATTATTTTGTTTTACAATGCAGTATTGAGTAAGTGGTTGTAAACTCTGTTTGGCAAAGTAAGGTTTACTAAATTTAAAGTAAACGTTTTTAAACACGTGATCATGCATAATGACCGTTGCCGAGACGTTACAACGAGGTACATCGACGAGATATCAACGAGACACACCAACGACTCGCTGGGTAAACGGGACAGACAGTCCAGTACTGCCCGGGGTGGGCTAGGGGGTATTTTTTAACAGTTTTTCAGACTGGACTTGGGTAACTTAGGTAACGTAGGTATTACAGCATTGCGCCATCATGACGTCATTAAATGCGTTATTGTACTTAATTACGTCATCTTGGTGTCATTAGTTGTCAGTTCATTCGTGTGGGTTGGTGGATGATGAATAGGGCTTCAGAGCTGTTCCTCATGCAGAAATCTTGTTAATGCTATCCAACATTTTTTCTGCAAACTCCACAGCTTTGGATTGTCATCAATAGTTATAGCGGTAGACTGACCAGAGCAGACAGAAAAGGTAGCTTAACTGAGAGCTAGGAAGACCTGTGGATTTAATTTATTTTCATTTCAAATAATTTTCGAACTGTTTTCGGAGCCTATGTTTTCATTCGTGTTCGGCGATTTCTTTACGTCTGCTCTCCAAAGTTTGGTTGTGGATGCACATCCGTGGCGTATATCTTCGGAAGTTTCAGTGCTATCTTCCATATTATACATTGTCTTAAATGTTAGCTATGGTTGGGTGACTCTATATTTTTCTTTCTTAATTTTAAAGTGTGACGTCATCATTGTTCCGTACACAAGGAAACAACAGGTTTTTTGTGTTCGTCATTTCGGGTTCACCTTTTCGCGTTCGCTTTTTTGCGTTCAGTTTTCGCGTAAGTTTTCTACGTTTGAATTTCATTGGTTTTTCGTGTTTGGTTTTTCGTTCGGTTTTCGCAGTTGGTTTTTTGCGTTTGGTTTTCCGTGTTCGCTTTTTCGCGTTCTAATTTTCGAATTTATTTTTATTTTAATTTAATTTTATTAGCTTCGCCATTAAATTTACAGTTGAATAACAGAAGAAACAACACACGCCCACAAACACATGAGATAATAACTTACTTATGGCGGGGTTACCGCAACAGCGTTGGCCAATTACTGTGGGCCCGTGATAAAAATAGAGGTTAAAACGATGAAAATAAAAGAATGTACATAATTATAGAAAGTGCTAATAGCAACAGGAAGGTTTACTGGTTAGACTTCGAGGAGAGTTGCATTTTACACAGATTGTTTTGTAAGTGCGAGGGTAATCACAGTTGTAGGTGTTTTCTAGGGCTGAGAAGTAGTATTCTGAGACGGTTTGATTTAAATGAAGAAAGGCTGTCGGGGGGTAGTTTAAGGTGTCTGCCAGAGTGTTCCAGGTTCGCGTTGTTCTGATGAGGAAGGATATTTGGTATGTAGTTGTTTTACATTTTGGGACAGTGTATTTAGGGATGGAACTGGAGGTTGATCTTGTAAGTCTGGTAGAACGGATTGATGGGATGATTGAGGAAGATAGCCCGACCAAGCCGTGGGTTAGTTTGAAGAAGAAGACCGAATCCAAATATTCATGCCAGTAAGAGAGTGGTAGTAGTGAGAGTGCTTGTAGTCTGGAGGAATATGTCACAGTGCAGGAGAATGGGAGATTAAGTATAAACTTGGAAGCGCGTCTCTGAATTCTTTCTAGTCTCGTTATTAGTTTAATTGACTGTGGGGCCTAGAATTCGGTTGTTGTTTAGGATCTTCGCGGTTGCTTTTTCGTGCTCGTTTTTTCGTTCGGATTTTTTCGTTCAGTTTTTCGTAGTTGGGTTTCTGACGTTAGGTTGGTCGCGTTCATTTTTGTTCCACGGTTGACGTTGTTTCAAATTTCATTGGTTTTTCGTGTTTGGTTTTCCGTGTTTGGTTATTCGTGTTTGGGTTTTCGTGTTTGGTTTTTCGTGTTTGGTTTTTCGTGTTTCGTTTTCGTGTTCGAGTTTTCGTGTTTGGTTTTACGTGTTGGGTTTTTCGCGTTCGGTGTTTTGCGTTCGGTTTCCGCGTTCGGATTTTTGCGTTCGTGTTTTGCATTCGGTTTTTCGCGTTCAGTTTTTTGTGTCAGGCTTTCTACAATTCGTTTTTCGTGTTCGGTTTTCGTGTTCGTTTTTTTGCATTCAGTTTTTCCCGTCAGGTTTTCTATACGTCCGGTTTTTCGTGTTCGGTTTGTTGCGTTTGGTTTTTCGCGTTCGTTTTTTGAGTTTGTTTTTCGTGTTTGGATTTTCCTGTTTGGTTTTTTACGTTCGGTTTTCTCGTGTTCGGTTTGTTGCGTTCGGTTTTTCGCGTTTGTTTTTTGCATTTGGTTTTTCGCGTTCGGTTTTTTGCGTTCGCCATTTTAAGTCCGTCATTTCGCGTTCGCTTTTTCGCGTTTGCTTCTTCGCGTTCGCTTTTTCGTGTCAGGTTTTCTACGGTTTCTCGTATTCGGTTTTTCGCGTTCGTTTTTTGAGTTTGTTTTTCGAGTTTGGGTTTTTACGTTTGGTTATCTCGTGTTCGGTTTGTTGCGTTCGCTTTTTCGCGTTCACTTTTTCGTGTCAGGTTTTCTACGTTTGGTTTTTCGTATTCGGTTTTTGGCGTTCGTTTTTTGAGTTTGTTTTTCGTGTTTGGGTTTTCCTGTTTGGGTTTTTACGTTCGGTTATCTCGCGTTCGTTTTTTTGCGTTCAGTTTTTCGCATCAGGTTTTCTACGTCCGGTTTTTCGTGTTCGGTTTGTTGCGTTTGGTTTTACGCGTTCAGTTTTTGAGTTGGTTTTTCGTGTTTTTTTACGTTTGGTTTTCTCGCGTTCGCTTTTTCGCGTTCACTTTTTCGTATCAGGTTTTCTACGTTTGGTTTTTTGTATTCGGTTTTTGGCGTTCGTTTTTTGAGTTTGTTTTTCCTGTTTGGTTTTTTACGTTTGGTTATCTCGCGTTCGGTTTGTTGCGTTCGGTTTGTTGTGTTCGGTTTTTCGCGTTCGTTTTTTTTGCATTCGTTTTTTTTGCGTTCGGTTTTTGGCGTTCAGTTTTTCGCGTCAGATTTTCTACGTCCGGTTTTTCGTGTTTGGTTTGTTGCGTTTGGTTTTTCGCGTTCGTTTTTTGAGTTGGTTTTCCTTGTTTTGTTTTTCCTGTTTTGTATTTTACGTTTGGTTTTCTCGTGTTCGGTTTGTTGCGTTCGTTTTTTGCATTTGGTTTTTTTGTGTTCGCCTTTTCATGTCCGTCATTTCGCGTTCGCTTTTTTGCGTTCAGTTTTTCGCGTCAGGTTTTCTACGTTTGGTTTTTCGTGTTTGGTTTTTTTGCGTTTGGTTTTTCTCTTTCGGTTTTTTGCGTTCTGTTTTTCCGCGTTCGGTTTTTTCGTGTCTGGTTTTTCGTGTTCGGTTTTTTTGCGTTAGTTTTTTCTCTTGGTTTTTGCGTGTTTTTGCTTTTTGCGTTTTCTTTTTCGCGTTCGGATTTTTTGTGTTCGTCATTTCGCGTTCACATTTTTGCGTTCAGTTTTTAGCGTTCGTTTTTTAACGTTTGGTTTTTCGCGTTTGGTTTTTCGTGTTCGGTTTTCCGCGTTCAGTTTTTCGAGTCTGGTGTTTTGCGTTCGGCCATTGGAACCTTAGAAAGCTCTATCGTGTTTCAAATATCCACTTCTATATGTATACAGTATACACACTTTGGTTATAGTAAGGTTTTGTTTCTATGTAAATTGTTAGATTATTGTATGATCGTTTTATTTATCAATAAAGATGAATAAAACCTGTTCCTGTGAAGGAGTTTTGTCCGCGCATATCACTTGTAGCATACGTTGTACGACTGTGTTTTGTTACTCCTATACTTTTCTATGCCAGATTGTATTGTAATTCCAAGTTACGAATATCTAATAAAAGTCCAAATCACGGGTGTTGTCTCTTACTACTGGTTGCAGTTATTCAGCGCAAGTATTTGTTATATACATTAGCTTAATAATTTATGAAGTTAGCTGTCAAACTGAAACAGTTATCTTTTATAAGAAACTAGATTAGTAGATTATAAATTAAATTTAACTCGGTATAGAGAGCAGAACGAAGAAGAGGAAGCTAGATGACACGTGTGACCGTCTCTAAAAGACAACAGCGAGGAACAGAGGAACAACTTGAGGCTGAGCACATTGCGAGAGAAGAGAAAGCAGTGGATAGAAGTCAATAAAGAAAATGCAATTGTCTGGTTCTTTGGTAAAATTTTCGTTGTTTTTTGGAGTTAAACATTTTATAAAAAATTCAGGAGTATTCGCTGAATTCTCCCCTTAAAATTTGATCAACAAGAATGGGCCAAAAGCTGGCTACAATGAGTCGGGTGGTTCCCGATGATACCCTACTGCCGACCACACGGAAGGAACATTCAAACAATTCGCCGGTAACAAAACGAAAAGGGGACTGCGTCCCAAACTGCGATCGCAAAGCATGCATGGATTGTTTGGCTGGACAGGACCGCCATTTTTTTAAACTAAAATCCTTGTAAAACAGATCGTTTTAGAGCATATCATTAGAATATCGTTTTTGCTTAATATTATCTGTTTTCTTAGTTTCTGAGAGATTGCTTTCGTTGATAATGGACGCCATATTGGTTTCTGTCCAGCCAAACAATCCATGAATGCTTTGCGATCGCAGTTTCGGACCAAGTCCCTTTTTCATTTTGTTACCGCCGAATTGGCCATTTTCATATTGATAAGGAGGAGAGAGGGTTCACGGTGGCATATCTGCTTCCCCATCCCACATCTGAGCTTGAAGACATGCAACTAATGTTACCCCATAAGAATCCCTGCAACCTTTATGCGACAATTTTACACCAAAACATTATTACAACTGTGATATATATATGCATGTTTCGATCAACTTGATCATCATCAGAGAGGTTAAACTCTGACATGCTAGGTGTAGATGAAGACAAGTGCAGATGTTGAGAAGAGAAACACTTGAAGAAAAAAAATCAAACTGCCTGGAGTAGGAATCGAACCCGCGACACCCCGATCACATGGCAGGTGCTCTAACCACTGAGCTACCGAGGCATCTACACTGTGGCAGAGGGAGAACTAGACCAACTCTTGACAAATTCGGCATTTTCAAACACGGTTTCTCGGCACTTGCTACAACTACTACACATTACTACAACTGTAGTTAAGTTTAAATTAAAGAACTTCCAAACTGAGATTTCTGTTATGCATGTATGATTATGATTCATGCAAATCACTTACCAAATACTCGAGAGTCAACTCGACATCTAATATTGATTTTGCACCGGCACAAACTACAGCAACCGGGGTCCTGCCAAGCTCTGTTAGGTCAGCACTTATATCAAATGCTGTGGACAGAAAAGTTCTCATATAAATCTACTAAGTAACTAAACTAATTCAACTACTTGTTCATGCACAGCTAGCTGATAACACCGTAGTACTAAGATTGTGAATAATCTTACTTGTTATATGGCTGCTTAATTTTGCATGCTGTGATTGGTTAATTTCAGGTCTGTAAGTTGTCATACCGACCTCTCGATCTAGAGCAGCTGTCATTTATTTACTAGGTTTTCATGCGTTACACACCCTCAGTTGCTCCTTTCGGGGAAATTATCAATAAAGTTGTATAATAAAAATCTTATTAGCCTTGTTTGCTCAGTCTGTATGTTAAGGTTAAGGATCCTTGTTTTTCCTTCCCTTTTTCATGGCCTGCACGCTTCAAACTTGGGCCATAAAAAAGGAAACTTATTGTTCGGACCTCACACTATATATATATATTCCCAGCTTGTGTTCAATACATAACCTGGCATGGCCGGTGAAAAGTGCGAGACCTTGGGGGCAGGAGAGCAGCCATTACTGCTGTTAATAATAATTACAATAGACCTCTTTCGATTGGTGGTTTGTTGTCCCATTTCGGATCATGTGAGAATTCCCTCGAGAAATGTTTCTTTATTATTCTAATGATGTATCGGAG
>JANVCH010012010.1:0-12009 GCA_025505405.1 Epizoanthus rinbou
GCGTAGAGCGCGATTCAAAAAAGGCACTTAAAAGACTCCTGTGATACCTTAAGACTGGTACACAGGTAAATTGTACTGCTATTCCCTGGTTGTTGTACCGGCTTTCCGAGGCTGTCAATTAGTCTAAGCTTTAGCTTGGGATGCAAAACATGTCATTGTTGTACCTGCTTTTCCTAGTTGATGTATCTTTCATTCCGAACCTTAAGAAAACCACTGATAATTCCTCAAGAATATAAAAAGCATAGCCAAATAACTTCGGTATACACAAACCAACTTATACATGGAAAGATGGTTAGATTCTAACCTTCCCTTTCCCAGAATCTCCTGCCATACAATTCATTGCCTCTTCTGCATCCTTGGGATGAGCAAATGTCACATATCCAAATCCACGACTTCGTCTTGTCTCTCTATCATACACAATGATTGCTGCAAACAAAATAATGCAAAATTCTTATGTTGTACTGTCAACTACAAAGTAAAAACAACCCCTCCCCCCTCAACAAGTACCCTTTGACCCCATATTATTCTTGAATGAAAGGGGTTTGTAACTGATCTGTTAAAATGTTCGTTTATGTATATGTTAAAGATTTATGAAAAATTCTTAGATATATATAAAAATGTTCCTGATTCACTGAGCTGCAGCCTTCATCAGAGTAAAAAAACTGTGACAAAATTGGGTTTTGATTTGAATTGTTGATGAAGTGCTTGTAGACCCTTTCGTTCAGTGTTTGTGTCTTTGGTTGAATGTCATGACTCCAAGAACAATAGTGGGGCCCACCAAGAGGTTCAAGCGACAAGCGACATTGCACCAGAAATAGGCGACAGACTTCTCGATAAATAACGACAAATGACAGGAGTTTGCTGAGAACAATTGATAAAAACTGACAGTGACATTTGTGTTTTACTTTCCTTGTTTTTGAGGCGACATTTACAATATTTTTGGTGTGACATACGACATCAGTAGCCCCCTTGAAGGGTAGATAGCGGTGAGGAAGCCTAAAATGAAACCATTAGGCTTATGATAGTTTAGGCTTCCTCCGATCCTCAGGTTTACATGATTTGTCTAATGAGAGTCATCTGGGAGTTCACAGAATATTTGAGGTCATGTTTTTTGAATTACACACATTCACCTTCAAATTAGATACCACTAGCTGCCCTTACTTGTGATTACTGGGCCGAATAAGACAATGTTCAGCTGTCGTTAGTTGCTAAGGCTGACTTTTTCCTTTGACAGTGCCAGTGCACATGCATGCTTTCTATATTATTATTAAGGGCAAAAGGAAAACTATATACTGAGTGATTTTACCAACTGAACTACACGTATTAGCTAGTAAGAGTCATCGGTATTCTTATGAATCTTGTTTCCTGTTACTTTAGGACTGTCAACTGGATCTCAGTACGGTTGCGTACGCCTTTGTGTACTTTGAAAAACTTGTTCTGAAGGTAAGATTGTGTTCAGGTTACTGATCAGCATGTATTCAGGATCATTAAAATAATATTCAGATTGTTAAGGTGGCTCCGACCTGTTTCCATATTTTGCGCCACCAGCTGATATGATGTCGTGTTTAAGCAACTCTTCTCCTTGTATGCTCAGTTTTGAGAAAAATGTGATTAAATGTCAAAAATAAATTGCATTTGAGTCCCTATATAGTTGTCATGACAGCCATAGTAACTATGAAACGAGATTTTCCTATAAGAAGAAGAGTTGCAGAAACACAAGGTCATAACAGCTGACAGTAAGCTGCTGTGGTGTACGAGTAAGCCATAAATTTGTTAAAAAATTTGGTGGTGCAAAAATATCGAAAACAAGTTGGTACTGCATCTTGGTGAAATACTGGAGGTGCAGGATAAAGAGACATGAAAAACAATACTTCTCACTGATGTTAATCGAACCAGTGACCCTCTGATTACTGGTCAGATTCTCTACCCGCTGAGCTACAAAGACTTACTTGAGAAGCGAGGTCACTGATTGGAATTGAACCCTGTTCCCTCTGATGACTGGTCAGATTCTCTACCTGCTGAGCTACAGAGACTCACATGGGAAGCTGGGTCACTGATTGGAATTGAACCCTGTTCCCTCTGATTACTGGTCAGATTCTCTACCCGCTGAGCTACAGAGACTCACATGGGAAGCTGGGTCACTGATTGGAATTAAACCCTGTGACCCTCTGATTACTGGTCAGATTCTCTACCTGCTGAGCTGCAGCGACTCACATGGGAAGCGAGGTCACTGATTGGAATTGAACCCTGTTCCCTCTGATTACTGGTCAGATTGTCTACCCACTGAGTTACAGAGACTCGCATGGGAAGCTGTGCCACTGTTCGGAATTTAAACTTGTGATGCTGTGATTACCAATCAGATGATGTGCCCATTGAGCTCCAGACACACACATATGGAGACCTAGCAAAGCAACCCAGTTCCCATTGCCAGTGTTTAACCCAAGGAACTAAGTTAGGCCCCATCCTTTACCTTCTCATGATCAACAACCTAAAAACTTGACAGAATATTAATATGTGGAAACTTGTGACAATATCTCAATGTCTGAAGCCCTATCCAGAAACACCAATCCACAATCCAGTCTAACCTTGATGACACTGGGATGTGGGACATGTTTTTAGAGATGCAGGTCTGATTCTTCAGTGAACTACCAGAACCTCCAGCCCTACAGCTTGGTGGCCTCTCGTGAGATACTGTGGCTGATAATTCAAGATAACCTTAAATGGAATGAGCATACCTCCATGTCAATTTCCAAAATGGCAAAGCATCTTCATATTCTCCGGGCCTCCACCTGATGATTTCATCCCCATTTATCATGCTCTCCTCCCCATTTATCATGCTCTCCTCCCCATTTATCATGCTCTCCTCCCCATTTATCATGCTCTCCTCCCTCAAGTATTGTTGCATCGTGTAGCAAAGCAGCTTGGCTTTATTTATTACAGCATTATATAACAGTTATTTCAACCAAACTCATTCTTATATATTGTTGTCCATAATTAGGAGAAGATCAACAGAGCCAACAGAAAACTTGTAGCTGGTAAGTCTGTCTGTGATGTTAACTGGGCCTTTTATTAGTGCGAGTAAAGCTTGTTTTATCATCTACATTGCTAAAAGAGCTCAGTGCAAAAAATATTTGTATGTATTCATGTATAAGTTGTGCTCAATACCTATAAAATGTAACTTTAAGATTGCTTGGTGGCTTTAAAGGAGGGTGGGCTACCAGAACCGTACAAGTTATAAGTGATTTACTACATCGAGATCAACTCCCGAAATAACGTAAGGCAACGTACAGATCAAGTGAAAATTCAGTTATTTTGAGTGTGAAAAACACGTTTACAAGCCTGCTAAAAGAGTGACCCTCTCCCTTTTCCAAAAAGTAAAGGCATGGCCTTTCACAAAAGTTAATCTACTACCCTCCCCCTGAGATTCCAGCCCCCCCCCTTATTGAAAATTTACCTTCCCTAAAACCAGATTGTGAAGCGCTAATGGGCTAAAGGGAAATGACACTATAAAAATTAATGTTTTATAATTATTATTATTATTATTGACATAATTTTTGCTAAAGCTATTAAAAAAACTTTAGAAACGACTAAGGCTACGTTCACACGGTACCGGACGAATTTTCGACCAGCTGAAAAATATGACCGGACATTTTGTTCAAACGGAACCGTTCAATATTTTCGCGCTGTTCACACGGAACTGACGAACCAGGTTGAACGGTTAGGCGTCTAAATTTTCGTACGATTTGAACGGAACACCTAAACGCACAAATGTTTGACCGGTCGAAAATTCGTCCGGTACCGTGTGAACGGAACACCTAAACGCACAAATGTTTGACCGGTCTAAAATTCGTCCGGTACCGTGTGAACGGAACACCTAAACGCACAAATGTTTGACCGGTCCAAAATTCGTCCGGTACCGTGTGAACGTAGCCTAAAAGTTTAAAATGTTGTACTAAAACAAATGTTGTCAACATGAAAGTCGTTATTATAACAGTTTAATAACATAAATTATCCTCTTATAAATACTATTTATTATTCATTTTTGAATTTGATATTTTTGCATTTTTTCAGGTTCCTGTTTGCTACTTGCTGCTAAATTGAATGACGATCTAAAGCGTGACCGGATTAAAGAAGTGATAGAGGTATGTTTATTTGCATTGTTTAACTACTTCATCAAACTACAGATTAATAAAGTTATCTGGTATTTCAGTTGATTTTTGAACTGCAGTTGCAAATGCAAGCACAACACAAGAAACCCTAGGGTGAAGTGAGAAAATGCAAACACAAGTGCAAGTTTAAGACAGGCAAAAGAAAAATATCTTTTTTCTTTTGCTTGTCTTATGTTCGCATTTGTGCTTGCATTGCCTGAATTGCTTGTATCACTGTGTGAAGGCCTTTGCACTGCATTTCATATTGTGCTTATGCTTGTGATTAGGATGATGTCACTAGTGTGAAGGTGCTTATGTTGCACTTGCATTTACAGCTGTGATTGCATTGCTAGTGTAAAGCAGGCTTTAGACTGTGTGCAGTTGTGAAACAACAATTGGTTCCAGCCAGACTGGCCCCATCCTCGGAGATCCAGGGGCAGCCATCGGGTGGCAAAAAAGCAGAGCGCAACTGTCTGAGGATGGACTGGCCCTGCTAATGGAATAGAACTGCCTCGCTTTTCATGTTTCCAATGTGATAACTGCTGTAGGCGAGTTATGGTGTAGAAAATGATCTTAACCTTTACATCAACAGTAGCAAAAACCAATTCTCCAAGGCTAACCGAATCTGATTAATGGATAGCACTCTTTAGAGCGCTTTCTACCTTTCTGGTCCTATTAGCCCCAACGAACTGTTTCTGTCCATTGTAAATGGAATGGCCAAAGCACACACAAGCGTTTTTATCCACTAGATGTTACCAAATTCCTGGCCAACCAGAATGGTTTATCTGGGTAGTCCTAATCCATGAGCAAGGCTAGTCTGGCCAGGACTAGTCTGACCAAATGCGCCAGACCTGACAAATGGCAAGCGCCCTAAGCTAGAGACACCATCTATGTGTCTTACACCTTTTGCACATCGTGTTTGTTTTATGTTTCTTTACTGAATATTGAATCTTGGGTGTTCTGTATTTCCTGGCACCAGACAGTGGTTGTTCATGTCTTAAAATTATAAGGTATTTAACGAATAGACTACAGTTTGTAGGGTCCTACGTTTCCACTAGTAATAATAATAATAATAATAATAATAATAATAATAATAATAACGATGACTTTTAACATTTTTGCAGCAGCGATGTCACAGATGTACGTAAAGTTTGAGAGTAGAGTATGAAATACCTGATGAAATACTTATGTCATAAAATTGCATTTTTCAGGAAATCGAGGACCGGTTCCGAGTGAATGTTAAAGAACTGTTACAGTTAGAATTCCAAGTTCTTGTTGCACTGGAATTCAACTTGCACATTCCGCGATGGGAGGTCATACCACACTTTAAACGGTTGCAGTCAGAACAGCTTTGATGTTACCGTAATACAAAAGAAATGAAACTTCCATGTGACAGTTAACTTTAAATATTCAAGATTAATGACAAAATATGCATACAAGAGGAAGTAGAGGTGCAAGCGGTATACTGTAGAACTCCAACCACAGACTGCAACACAGTCCCTTTCTTCATCAGAAATATAGAAAACTGGACTTTGAGCGATTTGTGCTGCACGGTAGGGAAAGTCTTTTCTTTGACTGCACCCACATTTTTCAAATTCCACTTTTCTGCAATTTCTTGAATCTGTTATATTTATATGCTTACTGGTCAGTGTATTTCCTCACCAAATCCCAATATCACCACATTATCGTTATCTGTAAATACTTATTTAGTGGCACGAAAATCAACAGAATCGTACACTAGATGCACAACGTTTTTGGTCGCTTGTGAGTAAGACTTGAATATAGTTTTGGTTCGGAAGAAGTAATACTTTTCAGTTATGAAGAAGGTATTATTGTAAGCAGATTGGAACTCAAAAGTATGTAATTCACTGATAAGCTAGTTCATGAGAGGTTTGACAAATGACTAATCGTTATTTTGATATCAAATTGGTAACAGTTGTTTCTGGTATATTTGGTACTAAGAGTCCACTGTTTTATTTAAATATTGACAAAACTAAGGAAGCAATTTAAAAAATAACAATTACTAATAAATAATAAGTAAATATATCAACAATTTTATGAAAATTGGGCTTTTGGCCATTTCGTATGTCAATACGTCAGTGGTGAGGAGGTGTCATGGGGAATAGAGTGGCACGTGGTGTACACTTCACTAAAATAAAATTATTATAATTACGAGCAGGTCTCGATTTCTATTTAAGCAAAGTTTAAGGGATATTTCATTCCCACAAAATTTTATATGTATATTTTACAAATTTGTATATACAATTTATCATACGAGTGAACATACATAGTGAAAGTGTACAGACTCGTTGCCGGTGACCGGTTTTGCAGCAAAAGGGAACTTTAATGAGAGTTTGTTGTTCTAGATGTTTGTGTTTAGTTGGTCCTGATTTCAAGCAATCTTAGAAAGAATTCCATTCTCACCATGAGAGGAGGAGACTTCTAAAAATATCGGCCAAATCAGCGAGCTTCAAAATTATTGGCTGTGACAAGGGAGCTTACAGTGTACAACCTGCAGTAGGTCAGTCACAACTTCAAATACACAGATGAAACCCTTGCAAGTGTTTTCACTCAGCTCAAACTTTGCTAGTTTTCCATATAGTACCAATTTCTAAGTTGCCTAACAATCGCTCTGTGTGAAAATCTGAGTAGCAAGAAATCTGAGTAGCAAGAATTAACGTTCTTTTAACTATAAACTAAATTGCTCTGCGTACACAGCATAGAGCAGTTCCAGAGCATTTTATAGACACAACCACAGATGGTGGCGATCAGTAACATTCTTTCTCATATTGCTTTCATATAGGACTAACTGAATACTGTGGAATTACAATACATGGTTTTGTTTAGGAGACTAATTATTCAGAAGTTACAGTTGCCTTTAATGATATAAACGTCCGTAATTACTGAAACCAACTGCGTTTTTACATTATTTTAAAATTAATATTACAGGACAATAAAAACGTCCTCATATCTAGCGGTTCTCGAGTATGGCGGTGGTTATAGGTGGTGGACACTAATTATGGCTGGAATTCGTTGTTGTCAGATTGTTGCAATATTAAATAAAACAACCAGTGTTTTGAATTTGTATTTATAGTATGGAGTTAGCTTAGGGTTAACATGGGGTTAGGACGGGGTTAGCAAGGGGTTACCACGGGCTTAGCAAGAGGTTAACATGGGGTTATCAAGGGGTTAGGATGGGGTTAACATGGGGTTAAATGGGCTTAGCAAGGGGTTAACATGGGGTTAGCATGGGGTTATCAAGAGGTTAGGATGGGGTTAAATGGGCTTAGCAAGGGGTTAACATGGGCTTAGCATGATGTTAACATGGGGTTAGCAAGGGTTAGCATGGGGTTAGCAAGGGGCTAGCATGGGGTTAGCTTCGGGTTACAACAAAAACGTTCTGGACACACCAATTCAGATATACTAATATGTAGAAAATGTTTTTTTTATTTCAACTACCACCGTATATACAATATTCTCTTGTGTTTATTTACACTGTTGACGTATGACCTCTAAAGCTCGGTCCATCAAACCGCATTAAAAATGTTTTTATTAGTATGTATCTTTAGAACCTGGGCCCAGTTGTTCGAACGTGGGTTAAATTTAAAGCTTTGTAATAAAATTTCTACATCTAGGAATACGTAATTCGGTTCGATAAAAGTATTGTTGAAACACTCCTTGGAAATCCAGTTAGGTAAACCCGAAATGTCCCCCGAAATCAGTCTGTAAGGAAGTGAAACCAATCGTAGGTTAAGTGCTAATCCAGCTTTGAACAACCGGTTTGCGGCTGGTTCGGATGTGAATACGTAGAAATACTGTAACAAAGAGTTTTGCGTTGGATCACAAAGAGCACATCACGAACTGTTTGAGTTTGTTTGCGACATGTTACACCTGAAACTCAGTCTGAAAATATGTTTTGCAACAACTGACTGAACCATTTGATCAACAAGCACGGGATATTTATGCGACCGCAGACGAAGACTCAGTTCGAAGCCATTCTATGAAGAGAACAGCAATTTTAGCATTCTCAAGTGTCAGAAGTCAATGATTGACTTTACAAACAATATTTGTTACTGACTATATTAAGTTCTTCTCTTAAGATAAAAGGCCAAGAACAGGGGCCCAATGGGCTCCAAACCTATTTATAGCTGCTGTTACAGTATCTGCTTCAACACGAACTCAAAGAAATCCTTACCTGTGAACAGGCTCTCGGAAAAGAATGAAGCCCAGTCACTGATTGGTCACTATGTAGAACAGCTCCAGCACACCTCTTATCGTGAGACATGTAATTTAAAGCTTATGGTTATAGACAATCGTCACCAAAACAAGAAAAACAACCTAACTAGTGTAAGATCATAACAGTCAATAAATAAAGTGTATGGCAGCCAAATGTACTGATTATTATTCCATACCCATATAATATTTCGAAAACTTAGTAGTAAAAACATAGGTGAAAATAGTAAAGCCAACCCTCCTTCCAGTGACTTCCTAAAACATTACCCTCTCAATCCCCCTCCCACTTTAAGACTCCCAGAATTGGCTCGCAGAACAATAATTCGATCCCCCAACAGAAATTCCTGGCTATAGGCCTAGATACTCTTCTGTCACTACCATCCCAATTGTTTTTCATTTTGTAAAAATATTTCATCTTTCTCGTCACTTTAGTTGCTGGCAATTGATCACAGTATCCATGAGAAGGTTACTGATAATTTTCTGATGTTGTATTCAGTTCAGTGTTGAGAACTTTACCGAACTACTAAGGAGAACAATTTAGCAGGTGCTGCTGGATACATTACGAAGTGGCACCAACTGTTATTATACGAAAATCCTAGAGACAACGAAACACCTTTAGAGACGATAAAATATACACCAAAACAGTTGTCCAGACTTCAGGTTTCCTTTAAACCCGGCATTTAGCTTTGTTTCTGTTTCAACCCAAATTTTCAGGTGGAATACAATAATCACGTAAGCGATGATAGCATTTTGAACTATTCCGTTCGACATGCAGGTTCATTATAAAGCTCGCCAATATTTTCGTAGAAACGATAGAATCACATAGGACTTGATTCGATAACACCAATTCTATCGGGTGATGTGCACCACACCATAACCAAATATTGAACACAAAAGATCATCATCTATGCTGTCCAATTTAGAGTACTGAGTCCAGCAATGGCCGCGCCTGCGCAGTTGCTAATACTCTGTTGCATGACACGCACTGTTCACGTGTGGTACCATGACCAATTCTAGAATACAAAAGATCATCATATATGCTGGTCATCCAATTTCGGGTATTGGGTACAGCAAATTATGGATGCACCTGCAGTTGCTAATCACCTGTTGCGTGATGTCCATTGCTCACGGGTGGTACCATGACCAATTTTAGAATACAAAAGATCATCATATATGCTGGTCATCCAATTTCGGGTACTGGGTACAGCAAATTACGGATGCGCCTGCACAGTTGCTAATCACCTGTTGCGTGACGTGCACTGTCAACTTGGTACCAAGACTAAAGCTAAAGATCATCATCCATGCTGTCTAACTCTTCAGGAATTGAGCCGAGCAATGGCCGCTCCTGTGCTGAAGATGATCCCTTGTTGCGTGACTTCCCACGCCAGTCCACCTTAACGGGATATCTTTTACTCTTCAACAGACTAAATTTTGTGTTACTATCATAGGTGTCTGTCCGCCACCAGTATTGTCTCTGTTCCCACGGCTTAGTGTAGAACATAACAACAATCAAGATAAGACAAAGAAAAATAACGCTTCCGAGAGCCCATGCTGCATTTACAGAATCAAACTTCTGTCTAGGTGTGCTGTTATCTCCATTGTCTAAAATTACATACACATGTCCATTGTTCCATGATGCATCGTTATTGTGCAGTTTTGACGAAGAGTCGTGAGGATGTTTCTTTTTGTTCGGATTGACAGCAGGAGGAGACACAGTCTGTTGAAAGAATGGAACTTCTTAGAACTAAGGGATCTGGTCAAAACAACTATACTCACTTTTTGAGAGGTACTCATGCAAAAGACCTGGGGTCTTCCAAGAGGGGTGGGGAGGGTATACAGGAGACCAGGGGTTTTCCTACAAGAGTAGTCAGGGAAAACAGAAGAAAAAGGGGCATTCGTATGGTGGGTCTTTCACATGGGGTAGAGGGGCTATACAAGATACCATGGGTGTCTGGCCTGGAATGGGGAGGGGGCTATACAAGATACCATATGTCTACTGGTTGGGGAGGGGGGAAATGAAAAGAGACCATCTCCTCGGCAGGCAGCAGTGGGTCCCGAGCGAGTACAGTTGTTTTGACCAGATCCCTAGGTACTGTAGTAAACCAGGGAACTGTTGAAACCTACTTTACTTGCTTGAAAGCCACCAATAGTCAATCCATAAGAGCCTCTCTCTCACAAAGAGAACCACTGACAGTATCCCCTCCCTAACACAGAGACTAAAGTACAGAGACCCACATGTGGTACTCCCTCCTCGCACAGGGAGTCATGGAAGCCATGCAACTCCCAACCTGATACAGAGACCCTTGGAATCCCCTCACAGAGTGACCCAGGGTATCCCCTCTCTCAGAGTTACTCACAGTGTCTCTCCCTCACACAGAGACCCATGGTATCCCATCGTAATAATACTGATATTTGTTCAGAAACAGCAGGAAAAGTATTACTTCACTTATTAAATAAAACATTTCTTAATGAAATAGGAGGAAATGTTCCCACTGTGTCATTCTCTTGTCTGAGGCCCCTGACATGGGTGTGCATATGATGTCAAAACTTATGTCTCCACATCTGGGGATGCAAATGTTCCAGCATTTAGTAGATAAATTGTAAAGAAGAAAAGCAAGGGATTGTCCCCGCTCTGCCCTTATCTTGTGGTGATGGTATGGCATTTTTAATGTGGGGCACAACAGGTCTCCAAGGATCAGTGTGTCTACAGATGAATGTCAAGTCTTACGTCTCCAGAGTTGGAGATGCAAATGTTCCTTAATAGAGGTATATTCAATAAGTAAAGAGAGGACTTGTTCCCACATTACATTTCTCTTAACTGATATACTGGACCTTGATCTCTGTGGATAATGATGATGATGATGATGATGATGATGATGATATTATTATTATTATTATTATTATTATTATAGTAATAATAAATAATTTAATCATTTATATTACACACTGCAGTCTGCATCAGAATATCTAGTTACATTTAAATACATTATTGCCAAAAAAATTGCAGAGAACACTAAAAATACCATGAATGATACTAAAAATATTTTCTACTCTATTACTAATGCTAACAGAAACTAATCGCTGTACAAACAAGTGTGGTAAGCCGACTGTTGCACAGCTTCCATGTGCAGCTGCAGTGAAGGCTCTGTCACCAAGAGGACACAGAGAGACGAGGGTGTATCTATAGCTGATGTCAAAACTCATGTCGTTGCATATTTGTTCATTTATATTGAATTTTCTACTGCACTCAACAAGCAAATTCTGAAAGTAACTGCACTTACCGCATTGTGAGCTGGGCAGAGCAGTGTGTCCTTGAGGTCTGTCACAACAATAGCTGAATCCAACAGGCCCTCCCTAAAGTCACCATTCCAGTAGACATGGCTAGCCGGGCCTTGTATAGCATTTTTCTTGATCCAGTTTTGGGCAATAGTCCAATTCAAATGATTTGAAGCAAAGTAACAACCCCATGTTACCATAGCAATTGGCTGTGAGGATCAAAGCAAACGGTTCAGAATTAGTGTCAAAATAAAGGAAGGACAGATCCAGAAATGAAGAAACTGTGGCAGTGAGTATGCAGTTGTGGTCACTGACATGCAAGTGGATTACCATTCTACATTCAGGGGTGGAT
>JANVCH010012121.1:0-12005 GCA_025505405.1 Epizoanthus rinbou
CTCGCTGTTGATTCCTTTGTGTGTTGTGTTAATATGTTCTTCTCTAGGACACACAACTATTCAAGTAAATCTGCATCAATATTCTGGTTTCCAGAATATTTCTTGTACAAGACACAAAATGGACGTTTGTTTCCAACTCGTTCCCAGTGCCATCCGCGCATTAGTAACAGTGATCTGATTGGCTACAGCTTTCTCTGGCTAATCAGCATTCACTTTAACTGTTTTGCACTCAATTTCAAAAATCTGCACTCAAAAATCTGCAATCAATTTCAAATGAACTGCACTCCTCTCGACCAATCAGAACTGAGAAATGTTTGTTACTGTATGATTCGAGAAGAAACTAGAGGCAATATATCGGATTGAGTTGTCAACTTAGTCATTCAACTCGTTTACCTTGGGGTCTTCTCCGCTGCATTCCGTATCGGAAGTAGATATAGTTGTTCCTGTTCACTCCCCAAGCACCAAACTCTCCAACAGATACATACTTCAGTCCTCCAGGAACACGGCGCCAGCTACTTCCTTTCGGGTTCTTCCAGGTGATGCCCGTACGACACCAGATCTGGTGATGTCTGTTAACTCCCCACACGAACCCAAATGGTCCAGAGTCGATCTGCATCAGCTTCCCGCCGATGTGATACCAACGGCTGCCAGCTCTATTGCGCATGGATCCTTTAACACAAAAGACAATAAAATAAAGTAAATAGTCGTTTGGTAACAATTGGCAAAGACGTAGAAAGTCGCACAACTTACGTTTCGTCACCAAATAGTCAAATCAAGAACGATGATACACATTCTTAATAATTTTCAGTTTGTTGTTTTATTTTCAAATATCATTTTAGCCATTGTGTACTTATGCTGTACCTACACTGTACGTACAGTGTAATGATAATGATAGTGTACCTATAGATGTACAAACCTAATAACCGCAAGGATACAATTTGGAAATGAGTGTTTCAGTTCTTGATTTCCGGTATTTCAAATTTTATACTAGAATAGTATGTAAAGGTAATTTTTCACATAATTTGTAGCAAATGCAGTATTCTCACAGACGCTCTATATGGAAAACAGTTTTAAATACCGAGTTACCTATTATTAGTAGGAAGGATATATCATCATCGATTCGAATGTCATCCTTAGTGAGTTGTTGGGTAATCGACCATAATAAAAAAGATGGCGACTGGTACATTTACCCATAATTCCTAGCGCACGAAAAGCCTAAAACTACTCATAAAAATACGCTGAAAAGTCCTAAAAACTTCAAAACTAGCATTCACAATGTTTTTAGCACAGGCCAGGGACGAATTCGGAAAAAAATATGGCTTTCTATGTGCCTATTTTTTGTGTTAGGTTCGCAATGTATTGTGGTTAAATGTACAGCCGCCATCTTTTTTATTATGGTCAATTGCTGTTGTTCCGCATCAAACGTCTAAAAAAACGTTATAAAATATCCGTTCATATCTTACCTCCTCGGTAGTAAATGTTATTATGTCTGTTTACTCCCCAAACTCCACCTTCGCCAGATGATACGTGTTTTAGACCGCCAGGAATTCGTCTCCAGCTTCGCCTGTTGCGTCTCAGTTTCCATATGGCTCCACCGCGACTTACTCCCCAAACAGCTCGAGAGTATCCAGTGTCGATCTGTGTCAAGCGTCCAGGAATACGCGACCAACGTCCGCGAGCTAACGAGTAGTGATCGAAATTAGTCATGGAGTAACTATTATACAAAATAGGTATGTCAAAAACAAATTGTTCAGTTTCTTTTTGAAGAGATGTTTTTCCTTACCCACTGGACTACGGCAGTATCCCCATTTCTTGTTCCTGTCATAGTTGTTAGTTGTTGCACACCATGGACGTTTAGAATTGACTCTTGTACAGCGGTAGTACTTCTTCTTCTTGTATATGAAGGGGAATATGCAGTATTTCCCTTTGGTGGTCTTTGCTGCTCAAGATATAAACAGGATAAATATATCAATAGATGTTTCAATAGATCTACCGAGCTGGGAGATCACTATTAGATTATACAAAGTACATATAAACTTTGGTCGACTACTTCTTAAAAACTAGATTATCTCCGTCGGTGCGTAAGCCAGGGAATGGGTTTAGCAACCGAAAGTTTAATATGTGTTACGTTTTTCGTCGCTAAGGTGGTAAGTGGAAGGTTAGAGCCACGTTTCGAGCGCTACTCCTTCATCAGAGCTCTTTTGCGTGCTGCTAAAAGAAACGAACATTGGAAGTGTTCAGCTCAAATTGGCATTACTTTCTGTTACTCACCCGCAGGTTTACAGTATCCCCATTTCTTGTGTTTGCCATAGTAGGAAGTAAGTGAACACCATGGTCGTTTAGCATTGATCTTTGTACAGGATCGGTACCACTTTCCTTTGTACTTGAACGGAAACTTGCAGTATTTTCCCTTGTTGGTCCGTATTTTGTCTGTTGAAGGTTATTAGAAAAATCCGTATTTAGAGTCAACTATTTGAATAACAGCAGCAATATATTTATGCGTACTAGTTTCCGCTTTCTGGAATCAGGAACTAATACTTCTGAAAAATGTGCGTAAGGCCGTAGTAATGGTAGCGCAACAGAAAACCAAGATAACTCCATTTTATTACGAAACTTGTGCTCTCTTGTCAATCCAAAATCATAATTTGGAATTCACAGATATATTTATTTACATATCTACGTTAATGTGAACATAGATATGTCTTTCTTCTACACAACGTCAGTTATCAAAGAACGGAGAGTTAATGCAATACAAACTAACACTAACCTTTTGGCTTTTGCCTAGTGCGATGAATTCCTGTATCAAAGAAAGATCAAAACACAAAATTATATCACTGTTCATACAAGAAACAAGAGATATATAGTTATAGAATAAATGTATACCAACCTACGCTGTGGCATCTTAGTAATCTTCTTCCTCTTCTTCCTGTAAATAGGAATACAGTGTGAGTTAAGTTGCTGCTTAATTTATTTACAATTCAAACACTTCATATATACTACTTATGCGGTATTACACTAATGTTTTGGCGTTTAAATAGAATAGCTCATTATGAGCATTATGCTGAAAATGAGGAATATTATAAAACAATGTTAACTTCTATTTTAGCCAGGAAAAGATTAGCCAATAATTACTCTATTGGAAATTAAAACTATTCCACATTATTTCTTATGTACAGGTTGATCGACACTAAACAATTATCCTTTATCTGATATACCTACCTCAAAGACAAGCAAACCCCACGTCAAGGGACTTTAAAATGTCTAACAAGCTCTCGGGGGGAGGGGGGGTGATAGATGGAAATAGATACCCTATGTGGAAGCAAGCACTAGAGGAAGGAAACTTAGCTCACCGCGATAACGCCATATTTGATTATTCTTGCTAACTCCGTACACTCCAGTACAACCTGGTGATACATAGCTCAGCTTGCCAGCTATACGAATCCATCTTAAACCAATCGGACGACGACGAGTGATGCCTTGTCGATAGTAAATACTGCCTTGTCTATTTACACCCCAGACAACTCCGTTCGGTCCAGCCTCGATCTGTTTGAGGCGTCCTCCAATGTGCTTCCAACGAGTGCCTACAATAATGTCATTACTGCTTAGTCACTCGACATATTTATTTATTTATTTATTTATTTATGTATTCAATATATACGATATATTTAAAACTTGTCTACTATAACCCGACTTGAATCCAAATATATTGTAACTTATAGAAAGTATTGGTGCAAATCTAGCATGTATTAATGTATCAAGCAGAAAATTAAAGAGTCTTACATCAAGCTCTCCGAGAAAGTAAACGTCTATCAAGTTATAAAAAGGCCTGATAGAAAACTTCAGTATATTAATTATAATTTTTAAGGTTAAATAACTGTGGATAACTGTGGCGATGCGGCTTTAGAAACCAATGGGCATCCGTTTCATTCAGTTTTACAAAGTTAATTTATAGCAGAACAAAAGCATCATAGATTTATCAAAATTCTCACCTTGAGGTCTTCCTCGCGATATTCCGTATCGGAAGTATATATAGTCGTGCTTGTTCACTCCCCAGGCTCCAAACTGACCAACTGATACGTACTTCAGTCCTCCAGGAACACGACGCCAGCCACGTCCTTTCGGGTTTCTCCAGGTGATTCCGGTACGGCACCAGATCTGGTGATGTCTGTTAATACCCCACACATGACCGAACGTTCCAGAGTCGATCTGCATGAGTCTGCCAGGAATGCGATACCACCTACTACCGGCTCTATTGCGCATGGAGCCTAACATAGAGACGTGTATATATATAAGCATATGAATGTATAAAATATTAAAAGATAAAAGTTAAATTGTAAAATGTAGAATATGTGCAAAACCTATACGTTTTTATATATATTTTAAATAATACAATTTAATATTTAGCATTTAATGTTTTATCACCACTCTGCACCTGCGTAAAGCACTCTTTCTTGTCCATAAATGTAATATTTGTTTGTTTCTCATGTGAGAACTGACCCAAAATAACCGTTGTCATTATATTAGTAATTTTGCGACTATACTTGAAACGAATACATACGTTTCTCACTTGGCAATTTTGTGCTATATCTTCAATCCGTAAAGTAATGGCTTACAAATGTGTTTATCGAAACCAAATTTATAATCTAGTAAACTCGTCGTACCTCCTCTGTAATAGATATAATGTCCACTGTTTACTCCCCAAACACCGCCTTCACCGGCAGAAACGTGTTTTAAGCCACCAGGAATTCGTCTCCAGCTTCGTCTGTTGCGTCTCAGTTTCCATATGGCACCACCGCGGCTTATTCCCCAAACAGCTCGAGAATATCCGGTATCGATCTGAATTAAACCTCCAGGAATACGTGTCCACAGACCTTAAGATATAATCGGATACATTAACAAGTATACTCTTTACTACAAACATTCGTTAACATAACCTTACCCATAGATAATGCGTACTAGGTTCGTAAAACATTCGATATATGGCAAGCATTTGTTAGAATTCGTATTCAGTTGGTAATCACATTTCCTTACATTGTTTGATCATATAGCCCGACCATATTTACTTTGCAGTTTCCTCTATCCAATACCTTTTTTAGGTGTTCGTAAACGAAATGCTCCTTATCCACAAATAGCTACTCTTAAAGTGCTCTTCTAGGAGTAATCAGTTCTCCGCCAATATTTATATATCTTTCACTCTTTGTATGTTTCGTACCGCTCACGATTGCCATTTTGAGATAGCTTGTCTCTTTGGCTAACACCGCGTTCAGACTAGAAACGGAAAATGATTATAACAACTGAACACATTTCACATTAAGAACTTTGAATTGTCAGAAATATATATTCTCCATTAGATATTCTAAATCAAGTTTTGAGGCAGTCTGGACATCTTAAATCACCGAAATGTTTTTAAAACATGATTATTATTTCATCCTTCTGCTCTTGACTTAAAAAAATTACACACAATTTCAAAATATTGTGCTCGAATTTCAATTGAACAGCACTTCTTTTTTCCAATCTAAACACATAATATTACTGTATGATATCAGCACCAATCAAACATAATCTATATCGTCCCTTTGAACGATTTGCACATATCTATGAACAAAGGTGCATCTTTAGTAAACAAAACGTACCTTTTGGCTTGGGTCTTGGGCGATGAATACCTTTGGAGCAACAAAAGCAATTACATCAACAACAATGCCTGCAATGTCAAAAACCTATATTTTGGGGTTTATATTTATGATTAAATTATAAAATGATTAATCTATTTAATGATAAACATTAGCCCTTGCCTTCTAAATGTCTTGCACGGCTAGGGAATGTAGTGTCGTAGTGTTAAAGCTATGCGTGTGTGTGTATGTGTCTGTCTGTCTGTCTGTGCGTGTCTCTCCGTCTCTGTGCGTCTGGATTGTGTGAGTTCTTAAGAATGACTTTCAATTTTCTTTTCATAAAACAAAAAAAGAACTGACAATTAAAGCAAAACACACTTCCATTGCATAACAATCTCTTAACTCGATTTCGAACTTCAAACTCTATTCTGGTTAAACAACCATGGCAATGAGATCTTAAGTTTAGGATGTGAAACTTAACCCACCTATTCCGTGGCATCTGAGTTGAGAACGTCCTCTGCTTCCTGAAAAAGACCATCAAAGCAAATGATAACTGTTCAGTACATTTGATCTGTAAATTAGTTCCTGAACGATTTCAAACATTTTAGAATGCTTTAGTTAATTTGTTTTATACAACGTGACTATCTTGGTCGACACAGTAGCCAATGCTAATGCTAATCCCAGAAAGCAGTGCCCCAACAAATGTTTTGCATGATATATCAATGCAATCTATTGTTTCTGAACAATACGCGTTATTTTATCACGTCTAAAAACAATGCAATTAGGAAATGCATTATGTGAATGACATCACAACTTGTACAGGCTAATGATTCTGTTTTGTTCTTTCATTCGAAAGTTGCATTTGCGGTATTGGTCTCTGGGATCGCTTGAGTGGACGGGGCTCAGTCCTCTTGTAGTTTCTGGAGTGGCGAAAACGTTCAGTCAACCCTATCAGCCCATTTCAAAATCTGCAATGTTTAATCTCAAACAAACAAATCTTTCACCAATTATATACGACTGCATTATACAGGTGATAAGTAATGTTAAAAACGAGCAAAACAAATCGAAGTATTTGAGTATTGATATAAGCATCTTACAATAATATAGTTTTTGCCTGTTCAAACGTTTCTCCAAAATAAAGCATTTACTCTATCTTCAATTCTGGGCTCTAGTTGGTGATAACGAACTAAACAGCATTTTATTCGGGACTAAGTAGAATGGAGCAGTATTTTTCTTACTTTGCCTCATGGAAAACCTCAGCTCTGCGCTGCATATTTCTCACTTTGATTTGGCAATCAAGCTGAATATGTGGCAGAGTTTGACTTGTTTTAATTGCGTACATTTTAAAATTACAAATTTTGATCGGGCAAGGTAAATTTCATAAGGGAAAGTATAAAAAGTGGCACATCACTTGCCCAGTCAGCAAATATGTCAAAATAACCAAGATGGATCTTTGATAATCAAATGCAATAACAAGTTAAACCTTACGTACCACGGTATTGCCATATCCGTCCATTTTTGCTCACTCCAAACACACCTGTACATCCGGGTGCTACGTAATTCAGTCTACCTCCAATATGGACCCAGTGTCTACCAATTGGTCGTCGGCGAGTGACACCTGCACGGTAATAGATGTTGTTTCTGCTGTTGACTCCGAATACAACACCATTCGGTCCAGTCTCAATTTGCTTCAATCTGCCACCAACACGAACCCAGCGAGTTCCTAAACATTAGAATCACAATTATTTAAGTCTGAACTATAATCTTCATACATCAATACGTTTACAAGAATTATTTGGCATTGGAGAGAACAATCACACATGTTGAATAAAGAAATGCCAGGCATAGTACAATAAACGTTAATTTCTTTCTCAATATTGTTATTGTCTTCTTTCCTAAAGAATTGTGTTTTAGATATAATTTGATAACCTGATTTGGTCGTGTCTTTGAAATTGGTTGATGGTTACAGGAATGTACAAGTTGCGGTCTCCTTACCTTGCGGCCTTCCTCGTGATATTCCGGATCGGAAGTATATATAGTCGCGACGGTTCACTCCCCAGGCACCAAACTGACCAAGAGATACGTACTTCAGTCCTCCAGGAACACGACGCCATCCACGACCCTTAGGGTTCCTCCACGTGATTCCTGTACGGCACCAGATCTGGTGATGTTTGTTTATTCCCCAAACGAGGCCAAACGGACCAGAGTCAATCTGTATAAGTTTACCGCCGATGTGGTACCACCGATTGCCGGCTCTATTTCGTACGGAGTCTTTGAAATGAATAATAAAATGTGTTAATACCGCTACCGCATGAATACTTGTTGAATATCGCACTATACTCGTTTGGAGTAGAGACCTAAATGATCAAATACTTACTTCCACGATAGTAAATGTTGTGATATCGGTTAACTCCCCAAACTCCTCCTTCTCCAGCAGATACATGGATCAACCGGCCACCGATATGTTTCCAGCTTCTCCTGTTCCGTCTCAGTTTGTAGATATATCCAGCACGGTTGACTCCCCAGACAGCACGAGAATATCCAGTGTCGATCTGTCTTAGCCTTCCTGGTATACTTCTCCAACGCCCTATGTACAACATACAACTTTGTTAGTTAAGTTCAATTACAGGGCTGCTTTGTACTAATTTATCATATTTGGATTCATATGATGGATGCTGTGAATTGCAATACAAAATGTTACACAAAAAGGCGAGGCAAGATTATGTATTGTGGCAAATAGGAAAAAGCAATAGACTTCGCACAGCCGATGAGTTTGAAATGAACAACATTCAATTAATCATTAGGACGAGCCCAAATGATGTGAGATTGACCTGCCGTCCACACGCAGCCTACGAAATAAATTTTCCACCTCCAATAACTTGACGGATTGCCTCTTCTTGTTTTCGAACATGTAATGATATTCGCCAATGCTATACAGAATCATAGTAAATCAACCCTCGTTGCATTTGTAAGCTATTTATGATCTTCAATTGCTCCAGACCAACTTTCTACCACATTTCCAATGAATGTAAATCCAGAGCAGTAGCAAGCAACAACATCAACGGATGTTTTTTAAATTTTTTAAATTTTTTTTGTGAACTGAAACTGTTGACACCGGTAAATATTAAGTCAAAGAACGTAAGAATTACCTTTGGGCGGAGGTCTTGGTCGGTGAATACCTAAGATTGAATATGAATTGTTTAATAATTACACGGTAATATTAACTGGGTTAATACTTAGACATTATCCAACTACAAGTATGTTAATGTGTTTGTTTTTCTGTCTGTTTATGTATTGATTTTCTGTGTATGCAAATAACTACAAGGGAACTATGTTCTCTGGTAAGCAAATGATATGCTGTCTAAATGGTTAAATCTACACTCCCGGACCATGTAGGTCTAATGGTATACGATAAGCCGACAACATTTTGTCACTGTCTAGAAAGCGAACCGAATAATTTGACATAAATTCAAAATCTCAGTTCGCCATAATGTACTGCTTGTTATCAATCCGATGACGATTATTTCTCTTCAGAGCACACTATTTCAAACTTAGCAACAAAAACATACCGACACCATGACATCTTAGTAGCTTTGCACTTCTTCTTCCTAAAGTGAAAACAAATAAAAATTACATAATTAATATACATGGACGAGAAGGTAAAAGCAATAATCTCTAGACAAAAAAACTGATACTATTGTTTTAAAATATGGCTGTATGTATCAAAATTATAATAACGATACCCTTCTTTGCAAATTCAAATATTTGTTGTTCCAGTTCACTAAGGGGGACGTGGTAAATGTAATGATTCCGCCATATTTTCTCGAATTAATTCAGTCAACAAATTGAGGAATTTCTAAACCCCGTGTGAACTGGTACGAGAACAAATTTGCATTAGTAAAGTAGCGCATTATAAAACAATGAAATGTTATCAGCTTTTGTTTTTCGTTCCAGAGAATAAACAAATAATAATAATCGTTTTGCATTCTGAGACTTGACAACTTGGAGCAAAGAATACTAAATCACTTGCAACAAAATTTACAATATATGAATATGCAATCAAATATTGGAAGTGCTGACAAAAACACAAGATAAAGGAAGTGAATGAATGCAGATTGGAATTTATTTGTTTAGTGAGGGTATTGCATACGATAAAATGCATTTTAATAACACTCCATAGAGGGTTTTAATATTTCATCCATTGATTATCAAGGCATTGAAAATGTATATTGTTGCATTAATTTATAAAAACGAAAGCTTACCGATATAACGCCATATCTGGCCGTTCTTGCTGACACCAAATATACCAGTACAACCCGCGGATACGTAGTTCAAACGACCTCCAACACGGACCCAGTTTCGTCCTGTTGGTCTTCGTTTGCTAACTCCTGCACGAGTGTAGATGTAGTTGGCTTTGTTTGTACCATAGACTACTCCGTTGGGTCCGCTCTCGATTTGTTTTAGTCGACCTGGGATGTAACGCCAGCGAGTACCTACAAAACGAGAAAACGGAGGCTTTGTTAGAGTTAGTTAAATAAAGTAAAATTAAAAAACATTCCAAGAGTTATTAGTTTGTTAGACTTCTTGTTTTAGTGTTATATTATTTATTATTAACAAAGCTAAATGTTATTCAAAAGATTTGAGTAATTTATTGAAGAATATCATCACCATTTTCGATTTGTTTTCACCAGGGTTGTCGAATCCAAGTCACAATTTTAGTGTTTCTTTTCTAATCTTGTGCAGTTTATCCCAAAGTAGTTTCAAGGTCCTTGCAATTTATCAATCAGCTAGGTAAATTTGAACTTATTTGCTTATTTGGGTACCAAACTTGCATTACACTATACCCAAACTAAGATTCTTCTTCCAATCTTTATTTTTAGACAAAGTTACAGTACCAAGAACCCCAATCTTCTCATTCGCACATGTTATAGTTAGTTTACTTACCTTGAGGTCTTCGTCGTGACATTCCATATCGGAAGTATATGTAGTCGCGTCTGTTCACTCCCCAAGCACCAAACTGACCAATAGATACATACTTCAGTCCTCCAGGAACACGACGCCAACTACTACCTCTTGGGTTCTTCCAGGTGATGCCTGTACGGCACCAGATCTGGTGATGTTTGTTGACGCCCCACACGAAACCAAACGGACCAGAGTCGATCTGCATCAGTTTACCACCAATGTGATTCCATCGGCTGCCGATTCTGTTACGCATGGATCCTTAGAAATAAAATATGCATTTAGCATAAAATATAGCACAATATATTTTATGAGAGCAATCATAACAATATTACATATTCGTCTTTCAAGGTAGCGCATTGCGACAACACTAGACTTAGTGGTGGTTCTTTACTTCGAAATGAGATATGAGATATGAGAAATAGCGCTAGGCTTTACCAATGAAACTAAACCAAACCAATAACAATAGCAATAAAAGTTATAACACGTACCATGTGTATTTTAGGCTTCTATATACTGAATATCAAAAATCATTGTGCTTTCACGTGCTTTAATTCCGTATCGACCACTAACGATTGTTTTAACAATTTTAACGATTGTTTTAACGATCGTTTTGAGTTAAAACTCCTTACCCCATCGATAGTATATGTTGTGTCCGCTATTCACTCCCCAGATTCCTCCTTCTCCAGCAGATATATGAATCAACCGACCTCCAATGTGTCTCCAACTTCTTCTGTTTCGTTTCAGTTTGTAGATATTTCCGGCACGATTTACTCCCCAAACAGCTCGCGAGTAACCAGTGTCTATCTGTTTCAAGCCTCCAGGAATACGAACCCAGCGGCCTATAAATTAGTAAAGTGAAATAATTTCTAATTATGGTGCTCATACTTGAATATATAGAAAACTGCATCTTTTTCTGTGCTAATGTATAAATACGCTTAGGCTAGGAGCTGTTGTAATAACATCGGTTGTATCTACGTCCAAATATTGTAAGTGAGAGGCTTTTATCTTACACTCGTCTTCCTGCTCTCGCAACAAATGATCTTAAATTATTTTGACAAAAGAAAACCAATGTATCTGCATGAAAACTAGATTTAAGTTATTTCCGTAAATGCAGTCCTATTTTGAGGGTAACACGAATATTTCAATACTTCGGATAATAGCACCGCGACCAGCGCTAAGTCAGATCTTGAAAAAACTGACAAAAATCAATTTGTCTTAAAATTTCTAAAAAATAAATAAACTGTTGACAAAATTATTAGCGGATTGTTGTAGCAATCATTGTTATACATTACGTCTTCAGCACGGTCTAAATGGTCCATTTCAAAACCCCGGCAGGTTTCGGGTAGATAATATATTCATGTGTTGTTGCCACGCAACATAACAGGCGTGGCTACCAAGCTCTTCCAAGAGCAGCATCGCGCGAACAAATCTACT
>JANVCH010012232.1:0-18472 GCA_025505405.1 Epizoanthus rinbou
TCGGGTAATCTGCTTCATTGAGCATGCCAGGCTTCTTTGACGCGCTGCTGTATTCAGTGAAGATGAACAACTTTAATCTGTTCCACAAGTGCATGGGGGGCATGGGGGATATGACAGACTTGTTTTTCGCAAATGGTGGACAGACTTTTGCCAGGTGTGTTTTCTTGCCGTACACTGTGAAGAAAGAAAGGAAGCAAACAGTTATCGTGACTATTCTGCAGATGCAGGGCTTAGTTCTGCAACCAAATAAATAAATAAATAAATCTACTGGATGTAATGCAAATATGCTGACGTTGCTACTTACTGAGCTAATGCTGTATGTCAGAAGTAAGAAAAAGGGTACCTGTGCTCCAAAAGCTTTTTTTTTTTAGTGTTTTTAATTTTCTTATAAAATGTTTGCAAAATTGTGGAAAAAGAGGGGGGGGGGGCTAAATCCGCCCCTCTTCTTTAACACGGTGTCTATAAACTGGAACAAAGGGCTCTGGTCCGGCAGAGGTTCCGGACGTCACTGATAGCTGGTGTTTTTGTCTCGCGCATCCACTGCGCAGCTAATCTGAACTAAGACCAATCAGAATCGCTGGCTCTAGCGTTGCACCCACAGATCTTCGTCCAAACCAGAGGCGTTAGAAAACATGAGATGTTGGTATGAGAAATGATATGATATCAATGAACAATCACGGCCTGTGTGATTGTACCGTGTAACAGTTGAAGAAGAAGACGTACCTTCACAGTGCTCCAGGAACTGGATTATCTCTTGTGTCACGCTGTCTCTTAGCATGATCATATGTTTCGCCTAACACAACACCAGGTCCAAAACAATACAGTTAGCTATAAATATGGGATAAATGCTTTCGTTAAACGGTTTAAAATTTTACACTAGCGAAACAGAGGGCGACCCCAAAGTCACCTACAATGATTGAAAAGTACTTTGGCCCAGTGTGATTTCGGTATTATTTTGGAACAGTTTAGCATTGAATAAATAATGTACTCGTTTGTTCAGGGTTAGTCTCAGTCGTTTGATAGCATTCTTCGATAATTCTTTGCAAGGAAAATATATTGTACTCTGCATTTGATTTTAATGTGAAAGATTATGTGAGAGGTTAAAAAAAGAAATACAGGCCTGGAGATTTCGTAAATTGAATCTAGTTTTCGATTCTGTGTGTCTAACCCAAAGGAACTGGTCATGTCTGATCTGGAGTTGAGAATGTTGTTCTGCGCTTATAGCGAAAGTAATAGTACAAAACGTTGAGGCATTATTCTCCCTTTGTGATAAATTAAGCAATAGCTACATAGCCTTTTCGCTAGTTTTGGCTGTTTAGAGACGGGGAAAAGACCAAGGAACTAATCAACAAACCACCAAAACAAAACGTTTGTAGATCTTTCTACTACGTTCTATTCTGATTCTAATACTTCTTCTGTTCGCATCAGAATCTGTTTTCAGTTCCGTCATTTGCTACTGGGGTCGTGGGGATGATCATTTTCACGAAGTCTCCAGACCTCAAAAAGCGGATAGTAAATATATCGGCTTATATATAGACCGACCATTGTCATATTTTGATGTTAGAAAATCCTACTCACCATGTTTTCAATGAGAGAAAGGAAACATCTCTTGGCATAAAACCACGTGTCTGTTCCAAGCTAGGCAGTAAAAACAAGTCAAGCATTCATGAGTGATAGGAGTCCTGAAAATGCAACAAAACTCTGCTGTACCTGTAGTATCTATCTCATAAGTTCAATCCGAAGGATATTGAGTTGTTCTCAACACATTTTCACAAATATAAACTACACCACCCCACTTCGTCCTGGCTAATACGCTGGCTAACACAGCAACAGTTCCGCCACAACTAGTTTACTTTTCCACTTCTCTTCTGCCTTCCATCATATTTACCTTTTTGCTGTATGGTTCCAAGCTCTTTATAATCCGGGATATTCCAAATTCATAGTTTCCTTTAGAACAGTAAAGCGTACTGCAACAGAGAGGTGAGAATCAGTAAATCATTTTGTAAAGTGGCACAGGCCGGTAACGTTAAAGATTACAAAACGTTACAAATCTTTAAAGAGCCACCCTCACCATGATGCTTTGCACTCCTTTTGTTATTATCCGGGAACTTGCTTGTTGTGATCATGAGTAAGCACGGTGCCTCAAACAACTCAAAAAGGGCCAAACGACTACTGGCAGTATACGCACACCACAGTAGATTTATATCAGTCCTTTTGATTATAGATGACAATAAAGATTTACCCTAAACAATAGTCAGTACTTTCTATCGGCTGGGAATGATGATGAACGAGTGATCGGGTTAATATTGCGCTCAAACGTTTGTACGTGTTGACGAAACTTGAGGTATACGGTAACTATTTTCTACACGACCAAACTACATGACGTACATTCTCATTAAAAGGTCCAACGTGTGGGCTTGTTTGGACATTTTCCTATCTTCCTATTCTTAGTTCAGTATGTGTAACATTTGAAGCTCTTTACCTATTTCATCGTTACTGACTTCAGTATATGTCTTAATGTAACAAACCAAAATATTGTACTTGTTGTATGTATACTGTAAGCTCCCCTGTTTTGTTTCACAAACTAATCGCTCTTAATTCTGTCTCTTGGGTCAACAAAATCGACTGAATATGGGGCTAAAAAGACCTTTAACCAAATATTTCAATAATTAGAAATAGAAAATCAAACAATCGTTTTATTCTGGAACTTAGATAAACCCTTTCACTCCATGTATCAGACAGTCAGTTGTGCAAACTTTCCTGTAAAACATTTTTATTTTTAAACTTTGACTTGGAAATCAAATAGTGCTAATGAACAGTGACTACAGTAACAGTTTGTCAAATCGTACCCTGCGCCTGTGATAGTATATTTTGTAGTTTTTGATAAAGTACCATAAATTAACATAAACATCATAAACCAGCTCACTGCCCATGGCCAGGCCGATTTACCAGAATAACTCACCCAATGACAAGGTTCACAATACACAGGTGAAATATCTTCTTGTCAGGATCGTCATACGCAACTTGCTCCTGTACAAAGGAACAAAGAGTATCTCAGGTTCTGATTCTAGAATGGACAGTATAATGCAACCTATTTGAACAGTAGTTTAAGGCTTTTATCTGGAAAAAGGTAAGGGTGCTGCCACCTTTATTTTCCCTTTAACACGTTTTGTTTTATACTGTTTGCCAGAAACCTCTCACGTTGCAAAAACCTTCCTTCTACTTGTGATTAATAATTTTGCAAAGTTTCTAAATGAAAAGTCATTGAGCTGATTTTGAGAAATCCTGATGTGTTAAAAAATTAAGGTGGCTTTTGGTTGTTTATGGTTACCATGGAAATGCATGTCAAGTCTTATAGAACACAGATGCAATCCCTAACATTTTATCAAACAACCATCCCAATAAAAGCTCAAAGAACAGTTTATAATGAACCAGTAAACCAGTGAAATATGAGCAGCAAAGCTTTGAGATCAAATGGCAAATTAAGCCACAAGTTGAGTCAGCAAGCAATAGCAAGCGGCAGCTTCCCTATGCCTATAGTACATTACATAGCCAGATTTAAATCTGTGCCTTTCTTGGCCACACTTAAAATGTTTCTACTGTTTTCAAATAATTTGATCAAACTGCTAAAGCTGTAAATTTCATTCATATCAATATTCGGAGATATGTTTGTCTTAAATTTCACAAGTTGATAGGCAGCTTTGGGCTAGTTTCCAACTTAGTTCCCAATGTACTTTGCAAGTTTATAATAAAAACTGGCCTACAATCCACTGTAACTATTTCCTGTTTCCCTTCACCTTTTCAAGATATTTCACATTCAACATTACCACTGGCCAGTAGTTTCACAAGTAAAAAAATGGTATAAACATACACCCCACGGTGGCACTTACCTCTTCTTTTTCTATTTTTCTCATCAATTCTTCAGCCTAGAAATGAATTGAGAAGCAAAAACATCAAAAATCTGATTATAATTTTTATATTTTGTGATTACTCATTAGCATTGTGCCACAAAATGATCTAAGCACTGAATTCATATTTCTCTATAAACGAATCAAGTACTCCTCAACAACATATTGAAATTGGTGTAATAAGACTAAATTGATACACTAACCTCTTCATTTGCACTAGTCATAATGTAGGAGACACACAGATTGGCCAGCACAATGGCACTGACACTAAGAATCTGTAAAACACAACATATGTTGATTAACCTGACATTATACTATAACTATAAGCAGACAGGTTCTTGTTAGTTTGTGACCAGGGGCAGATTTAGTGGGCAGGGGCCACGCCCCCCATTCGTTGGCAATTTTGCAAACATTTTATAAGAAAACACTGAAAAAACGGTTTCGGAGCACAGATACCGTGTTTGCCCTCTCTTCCAGAATTTGGGGTATGGGTACCCCCTTTCCAAAATGTTTAGAACTGCCCCTGGTGACAACTATGAGTGGACACCATAATTACTGGAAACCAGTTTAGGTAACTCAAATAAAGAGAAGGCAAGCAAATTTAGGGGTTGTGTATTGTAAGAAACGTGAAACAATTATAATAACTCCTGGGAGGAATCTCAAACAGCATAATTTTTTTTGATACACAATGTAAACTGACAACTTACGTTATCATAATGTTTTTTCACTATGGGTTCATAGAATCCAATGGCTTCCTTATATTTATTCTCTTGCTGCAACATGAAGAGTAAGACAACTTAGTATATGACATCACCAGGAGATCGGAAGCATGCAGTGACACTCACTGATGGACAAAACCTACTGTTGGGATTTCTAGAACATAGTAATCTTTCTACAATGTCAAACCCAACTGTTTGATTTGCATTATACATATTGTAATTGGTTCAAGAGAATGTCAAAAGTGAAATAAATATTGCTCCAACGTCACTCCAGAGTCAACACCTGAGGGAAGCAGTGTCTGCAAAGGATCTTATTTAACATATCTTTAACATATGTAAGAAAGAATTTAGTTACAATTAGAAAAGACATTATCTCAATCAAATCATGGCTCATATATATATGGGCTAATGATTCTCCGTAATACTTTCATACTATATAACTTTGTAGTTTGCTTTCTAAGATCGTTTGGGACAAGTATAAATATATTTCTTCTTTCATTTATTTATATCTCATTAAGTCAGTACCTGCATAAAAAGTACATGAGCCACATTCAACTTCCACACGTCATGCTCATTACAGAACTCCACCGACTTTCTGAATATCTGGTAAAACATAAACATCGCTCTATATTTAAGTATGAGTAAATAAAATCAGTGTAACAAAAACTATATACTAAGTAATTTTATCACAAGTCTAAACTATCCCCAGCAGTCAATATATAATTTGCTGATTAATCTGTACTAGAATAAGAAAAGAACTATAAGAACTAATATTACATCACATAAGTGTGTGAGACAAGAGTTTGAACACTTTCTCTAGTTTGTCTAATAAAATTATTTACTTGACTTTGATTATTTTTGTATTAACACCCGCACCTGTAATTGCACTATATTTTAATTAGCACTTAGCAGCTGCACTGCATATTTGCATGTATGGAGAAACCTTTGCGGATTATAATATATATAAATAAATTAACTGCCAACTCTCATGCATTATACTCTCACTGCCTCTCCTGCACTCTCATTGATTGCAGTACCATACACTCATATCAACTCTTGTGTACTCTCATCGACTCTCATACATTCCCATGAATTCTCAGGCACTCTAACATAGTCTCACAGACTCGTATCAACTCTCATGAGATTTCATCAATTCTCATGCATTCTGATCGACTTTCACATGCTCTCACTGACCCTCATGTCACACTGTTACTCTTATTAACTCTCATGCACACTCATTGACTCTCTCGTTAACTCTTGTGCACAGACACATCAAATTTAAATGATCAAACCTCCGTGAGGGTACAATCAATGCAACTCTCATGCTCGTTTGACTGCACTTGTGATAGTCACTACAAGTTCAAGGATACTCTTCTACACTGTTCAACTCGCGTCGCTCAACTCTCATACTAAGTCCACAAAAATCTGAGTACTTCCAAAATAGTTCCCAAGCATGACAGGATACAATATATATACATGTACTCCCACCTGATGTAATTAACATTGATACACTGGAGTTTTACAAAGCAGGACATTCTACTTTTAATTACCTTTTCCACCTGTGCAAAATTTTCAAGATCCCAGTAGATTTTAGCCTGTGCCATCAATACTGGTATGTACCTAAACCCAACACAATTATGATAATTACTTATCCAAGTACATTTCTTTGCAACATTGGAAGAAAATAGCCATAACATGACATTACAGTTACAAGCATTTGTACAAGTGAATTATCGATACAGTCACAAGTAAAGTTGTTTGTACTCTTGTCTTTTTTCGTGTCTTTTTCTCGATTAACTTAACAAAACTGACCCATTTGCAGTTTAATCCTGCGACTATCATCATGGTGAACCATACATTGTGTCAGCTGAGGATTTGTTGGCCTACCAGCCATGGTCACCCACCCTTAGCACGCCGACCACAGCTGAGCGTGGCCGTGCTATAACAACTACTAAAGACAAAGTATGCATGCAGTGCCCGACTGTGGCTGATCTTCCTCCTGAAGAGGAACCTAAACTATATGGCCAATGAAAGATGGCTGACCATGGCTGACTGTGGATCTGAGCATGGCCGTGCTATGACAACTACTAAAGACAAAGTATGCATGCAGTGCCCGACTGTGGCTGATCTTCCTCCTGAAGAAGGACCTAAACTATATGGCCAATGAGAGATGGCTGACCATGGCTGACAGTGGAGCTGAGCATGGCCGTGCTATGACAACTACTAAAGACAAAGTATGCATGCAGTGTCCGACTGTGGCCGATCTTCCTCCTGAAGAGGGATCTAAACTATATATGGCCAATGGGAAATGGCTGACCATGGCTGACTGTGTCCAACTGAAGTGGAAAATTTGACTTAAAATTTTCTTTTTGTTCCATCTTATAAATAGTCAACTACATTTTACCTAACATGCCTGATTGCAAATTTTCAATGTTCTTTTAGTTCTTAAATTTCTTAATAATTATGCTATTTTACCACTGAAGCTAAACTTGTTCTTGTTTCAAGTCCCATATCCACACCTGATATTTACTTAATCCCACTGTGCAATAGTGAATACAATGACCAAAAGGAAATGTGGGTTGCCAAAAAGATTGAATAAAGATAAGATGTACAACAATGAACAGTTTAAACTTTGGGCAATTCAAGCACCTTGTTATCATTTCACTCAAATTGTATTCATTCCAATACTGCACCACTGTGTATTTAATCTACGTTTTTTTACAACCTATAGTTCCCTTCAGTCATGGTGTTCACTATAATTGCACACTGTCAACCTTTTCTGAAATAGCTGTATATTGTTAAAATATAAACACATCAAGGATGATGCGAGGGAGGGCATTTCATACCTCTCTAAAGCTTCGTCGTATTCATTAACAGCTCTTTTGACTGCATCATCATCATGATTCTGCCTTGCCTCTTGTACCTAGAATAACAGTGATTTTTGAATAATAACAACAACAATTATTTAAATCTGTACATTACATATTAAGGAAATTTTGATAATGATAAATAATGGAAATAATAACAAAACATTAATTAACATTAATTATTATAAATAAATTATTTATAACATGCAATTCAGTTTGTTATGAACTGCCATTCTTAAAACAAAAATACATTGGATAAAACATCTAGATCCTACTAAGGGGTTGTCAATTTTTGTCACCATTTTCACGAGTGCACAAAACGTACGCTTTTTAAAAAACCTCCCTCCCCCCAAAAAAAGTGTATGCAATAAAATGATGATTTTCTTGTATCTTTTATCGTCATTTTTAAAATTTGAAAAAGTGTACATCCGCCTTGGACCCCCTCCCCCACAGCGTATGTGTCATACGCTCGTGAAAATGATGAAAAAAATGGACGACCCCAAGATGTAATTATATTGTTTAAAAAATACTTTGTTCCTAAAATCACTGGGAAGTGCTTTCCCTTTCAGCCCCAAACACACAAAATCAATTTTTATATATCTTTGTTTTATCAACATAATGTTATATAACATTTGAAAACACTGCATTTATTTACTGTCGGTATCTCCTTACAATAGACTTGTAGGAGGTAAGTGATTTTCAGACTGACCTGTTTTGTAAGTTTTCGGAGAGTTTCTGTTTGTTTTGTTGCCATATCATCAAACTTTCTGTATGCCTGTCAATTAGAGAGTTTCAAGTACCATAAGAAGTTGGGTATAAAACAGTAAGATATTAGATTCACCATTGCTTCAAAAACTGACTGCCTCACTAAAAATATGAAAGCAAACAAAAAGTAATATCATTACTGTTATAATAAGCATCATCATCATCATCGTCACCATTATCATCATTATTGACCACATACAACCATAAAATACCTGTTTGCATGGTATGCTGCTCTAGCAGCTGAGTGCCGATTGGTTGACCAATCGATCAGCTGTGTGCAGTCGACCATGGTCAGTCATGGTCAACCGCAATAATTTATGCTCAACCACAGTCGATCAAATATCTTCAACCGCTTAATTTTGTCCAGTGACTGATTGTGGTCACCCTTGATCAATCATCGACTGCAAGCTAAGACTATAGTTGATCAATCAGCTGTCCATGCATGATCACAATCAACCACAGTTGATTGATTAGCCATCTACGCTCGACCACAATCAATAAATCAATCAATCGACCATCCATGGTCAACCACCGTCGATCGGTTCAATATAAAATATTTGAAAAGAAAATAAACCTGTAGACATTTTATTTACTGTGAATAACAGTTTTTTTTAACGAAATGAATCTTAACATCAATCACTTATGAAGAAAGTAAAGCAAAATAATTTTTGTCTTGTTAATACAAACTTGGCATGCATGTTGCACCTTGTGTCTATATCAGATTTTGTATCTAACAATTCATTTCATGAATGTCATGTGACAGTTTCCAAGTGCAACAGTACTGGCTTATAATTGTACAGTTACAGTACCTTGGCAGAGTTGACTACTGTTCTACAAGTACTTATTGCAGTAATTTCTTTTTAGTGCAACTACTGTATATTAATTAATCGATTAATTGGGGCCAATTAACGCCATGAAGATGCCTGAAACATACAATCACGTTGTAAAGTCAATCAATGAAACTGAATCATTATTCCCATGCAGTTTAATTTAATTCATTGATCAGAAATAAAAATTGTAACACTGATCTAATGTTTAAAAGAGTGTTACTATTTCTCGAGTGGCCCTTAATTGCAATAGTCACACTTTAGTGATAAATTGTTAATCCATTCATACCTCCTCAGGTGACGTCTGTTGTGTAATCATTGCATCCAGAAACTCATACATGTACTGAAATTAAAACAACAGATTAATTTCTTCAGTAATATTTATCACAATAATAATGCTCAGTTTACCAACTGAAGGTATTTAATTTTAAGGCTAGCTGTAAAACAGGGCAAATTTATTAATAATTATATTTATAGCCCATGCCTTAAAGATTTAAAAACATCTCAGGAATAAGATTTCTTATATTAATATTAATCAATAAACAAATGTGAGACGAGAGGTTATAGGCTTGTCGGTGACAAACCCTATGCAAAATGTTTGTATCAATCAAGATGTACATAATTGAATTGACACACACACAATCTAACAGTCAGTGCTATAATACGATGCCTATCTGAGCATTATATTTGTACATTTTTACTCAGAAACCTATAATTATGAACACTATGTACAGGTTTAGGGCTCAGGGCTTAGTGGAGCGAGCACTACAAGTACAAGTACAGTGTATAATGCCTGGGGGTCCTGGGTTTGACAATTTTAAAGGTATAAATTTAATGTATGCAGAAGGGATTTAAGACTACATGTACTTTGAGCCTTACATGTGAATACCTTGTTATTGGACATGCATCACAACATTAATTAAATTTATTTAAGTGCTCTCTCTAATATTAAATACTTTCCCAGGTTGGGTATATGACATAATTATTTTGGCTAATTTATCTTTTTTTCTTCTTACCAATATCTCTGTGGAAATTGGAGTATTTTAATTTTTACAGAAACTTCAGAAATTGGGACAGTTGGTGCATATATTTAGAAATACTTCAATTACAAAATAGGCAATAAATATGTGTAGCGTGCCGAGAGACACAAGAACGAACAGATAACTCTGTTCTCGACTTTATTCCGACTCTCTCTGACCTTTTTGACTGAAGGATTTACAGGTTTATATATTCTGTCTCCGGAAGTGCTTACATGTTCTATTTCTATACTGTTACAATGTTTCTACTGTATCACACCATGTACCCATGGGCGTCAAAGGAAATACAGTCCTACACATTTACGTCAACGAAGTATAACTACGCTTTCCTGGGTGTTGAGGAAGGAACTTCATAGTTGCAATATTTTACTGATTACAAACTGTACAGATCTAGAATGTACTAGAATTATTATTGTAGTATGATACGCTTCATAAGGAAATATTTTAGTCTCTTTTGCTTTGGTGCTGTAGGCTACGTTTACACAGTACCGGACAAATTTTCGACCGGTCTAAAATTTGTGCATTTAGGTGTTCCGTTCACACGGAACCACACTAATCGTATGAAGATTTAGACGCCTAACCGTTCAAAAATTCGACCTCCAAAATCTAGGACAAATGTTTAGCTGATACGGTTAAAAATTTGACCTGCGTGTGCGGTGTGAACACCTTAACCGTCTAAATTTTTGTATGGCAAAGGCGTGGTTGCATGGATGCGTGGTTTTAAATATACATATTGAATCTTTTTTTTTGCCTTGTTATCTTTTCTGTGTCCAGCATTCACCATCAGTAATCAGGGCTCTGCATCGTTTTACAAAAGCCGAACTCTTAGATGGTGAAAATCTTTATCAGTGTCCAAGGTATGTGTATTGTTATGTCTTCATTCCTTCAAAGGAAATTGCTGACCCTTGCTGATATTGCTTGTAATTGTTGCAAATATTGCTACTAAGATTCAGGCCTGGTCAAGTCTAAAGTTTGATGCAGTAATCAGAGCCAATGTCTCCCACGTAAATTAAACACAGACAAACATACTGCACTGTACAAGAGAAAGAGTAACCATTCTAACAGTAACATTATTTCTATTCAAGGTGCAAGCGGAAAGTGGCTGCACATAAGCAAGTCACCATTCATCGTCCTCCAAGTGTTCTCACTATTCAGCTAAAGCGGTAAAGTATTTACATACTGCTGACAAAATTAATTATGATTTCCACCATCTAGACAGACTATGAAACTAATTTATACAGAGTATCTTGGTGACCATGAGTGAGTGAGTTAGATAGATAGATAGATAGATATATGGATGGATGGATGGATGGATGGATGGATGGACGGACGGACGGACGGACGGACGGACGGACGGACGGACGGACGGATAGATAGATATATGAAGTATCTCTAAAATTGGTCATAGACGCTGATGTTATCTTAAAATCACAAGTAATAATAATAATAATAATAATAATAATAATAGTAATTTTATAATAATCAAATAATAATAACTTGATTGCCCCATACTCTTTTTTCAAAAGTATTGGTTATTGACAATTAAAGTATAGAATTTATAAATTACATAATTCACAAGCCTGAACTAGTAAGTAAAGTAAACTAGAATACCAGTAAATGTAAGTCAACAAACTGAAATAAGTTTTCTTCCTGTAATTGAGTGAGTGAGTAAGTGAGTGTGTGCGTGACATGTCGACAACATACACTTCAGAGAGCTATGGACGTGCGCAAATGAACCCCTCAGAGGACAACCCAGCTACAGGCCTCCTCAATGCTTGTACTGACATCTAAGCCACACTTCTTTGTAGACCTCATTTTCTGCCAAAACACAGTGCAGGTTTTTTTTACAAGTCGAGATAAAGAGAGTAAAAGGGGTCTTGTAATGTAATATTTCTTACAATACACAATACGCAGTAAGTCTTATCTCAGTATAGTTGGTTATTTTACCATAAAAGCCAATAAATTACTTATTCCCGTGAATTACAGGTTTGACTATAATCAGATGTTTGGAGGGAAGATTTCAAAGGAGGTTGATTACACAGAAGTTCTTGACCTAAGACTTTTCATGAGTCAAAAAGAGGTGAGAAGACCGTGCAGTTGTGAGAGTTGATCCAAGGAGAGAGTTCAGTTGCTAAGGTGGAACTAATATCAAGATGTTCACTTGTGTCAACAGGGGCCTTCTGTCAAGTATAAGTTGTATGCTGTGCTAGTGCATTCAGGGTATTCATCTAATTCTGGACATTACTACAGCTACGTCAAGTCATCAAATGGCTCGTGGTACCTCATGAATGACTCAATAGTAAGTCATCTGTAGAAACATCTTGTTTTGTACACTGTAACTACTGTTCCTTGGGCCGATTTAGACCAATTTAAAACAAGTGGCCATTCACAGAGTGATTTCAAGCAATAGAATTAGAGTTTGCAGCTTTTATTCCAAACAAATCATAGGAAAGCCTCAGTTCAACTGGATGGCACTTCCGTAATAATGTAGATGTTAGTCACAGGAAATACACTGTAAGGGAAATGGCAGTAGGGCAGCTGGGATAGGTCGGATGTTGTGGATGTTGTTCCACCTGTAGTCATGAGAATTAAGATCTGGACACACATTGCAACATTGCATGCAATATTGCGCACAATTGTTTCAGTTACTGCAGCCACCCTCCGCAATACTCTGTGTAGTCCATGTAACCATTTTGAATTTTAATGGTTCATTTATCTGCGGTTAAATGAAGCAAAGTGGAATGCCTAAGAGCTGATAAATGGTTTCCTGAATTCCCCTGAGAGCGTGTTAATTGTTACTTTGTCAAGTGCAAAAGTGCGAGATTGTAGTTTGCATAGTGGTTATAAGCAAAGTGATCAATTGAATCAGTCATTGTGGTCTACTTTCTGAGAGCAAACTTTAATTTTTTCTTCTCTCGACTTTGTACTTTTGTTTCGGATTCAGTTGTCGTGTGTTGGTATGGAATTAAATGGGCTAAGCATGTGACCGCATTACAGTTGTTGTTGATTCAAGGTATTGCGGGAGGGGGAATTCAGGAATTACACATTCTTTGACATATACTGTATCACAAACAATGCTTTTGATGTCGATATTTGAATATTTTCAAAAGAACAGCTTTACAGGTATTGTAGTTTAGATTTTAGTGTTCTGATGACGTCACGTGAAAACAAACTATAGAGGTGGCTGAAAATGTTCAGCGGTGGTAATGTTGTCGATCGGCGATGCAACAAAGCGATAACTTCAGTACGAGTGGCAACATACATGTATGCAATGCAGTCCCGAATGTACCCTCGTCTGGTCAAAACGTCAGCGTACACATCAGTGTCCAAGAAGAAGATGGAAGACTAGTTTGTTTGGCGGTGTTCTCAAGACTTCTACAACTGATGCTGGAAAAGTACATCACCATTAATGAACACGAGAAAGTTACCCTAGATTCCGAGTCGGACAAAGTGTACCTAGCTCTTCCCATGTTGCCCGCTTGCGCTTTAAGGTACAGGATGACCAACAACTGCAACAGAACTTGCAGACCTCGTTCATAGAGTTCAAACATATGCTTCAACGTTTTATGAACCACAAGTTCAATCTGTTGTTGAATCTAGCAGAACAAAATTTGAAACTGATGCTGAAATGGTAGAAGATGCGCCTGAGTTCATAAGAAACAACAAGCTTGGTAACCTACACTCATAGGATTATCTAAATTATCAACAATGAGCTACAAGTGCAATTGATTGTTGTTCAGACTGCTCAGAGGTCGATTGCTGTGCAAGAGCTGTTTACTCCAGCATTAATTCATACTCGCAGGAAACTGTTTCCGAGAGAAACACAACGAATCCTCTGACTGTTCTACACACAGCAATACAGCTGCATCAGAGAAAACCAAGACTAGTGACTGCATTACTACATTACACTTGTTACACTTTACTGTTTACTGACCGATGCTGATTGCTCGGACAAGAAAGAAACACCCATGATCCAGCTTCAAATATCCTGGCTACCTTCACAGACTTCGCAGACTTCACAGACTTACTGTTTTAATATTTATTTTAAAGAATGTTTTGTTTGTCTATCTGTACAATTCACACTTGAGTCATTCAAGTACCTTGCACTGATAAAGGCAAGACAGTACTCAACTGCCTCCACAACAGGTAATAAAGCTGAAGTGGGGGAGCCAACAACACTGAATGTGATAGAAGGCTAGCCCAGGGGGTACCCCTCCAAATAGGCTATAATTATAGGTATGTGTGGCCCCAACGAGTATGGTTTTCGAGCCATTTTGGTTTGAAATTGGGTATACATTTTGGTCATTTTGAGCATTTTACAGAGATTTCTCCAGTGTTATCTTTCGTGGTAACATTTTCGGCTCTTACTATTTCTCCAATCAACCCAATATGCAGCCCACATGACTCTGCAAAGAACACTGTTTATGATCATGAATCCAAGTATAGGCAAAACTGGCTTCAGATACCACAGAATCATAAAGAATGACAACAACATAAAGATACAGATAAGGTACAGACTGAAGCTGGTGAATATTATTATTTCAGAGTACAATGTAATACAAGGAATAATTCATATTCCCCATTCTTTTTTTCCTAACAAATGTTATCACTATGACACTAATATGTTGGCTTACATCAGGTCCGGCTGGAAACACTATATTAGGTTGGAAAAAATGTTTGTACCTTATTTGTACTTTATTTGAGATAATTTCAAGAGTGTGTCATATGCATTATGGAACGCTCAGTAGTTTTAATTTTTCCACATTATTCCGGTATTAATATAGGGACCATCAAAGCCCTTAATGGAATCGCCCCTGTCTATCTTAGTGAGTTGCTAAAGAAGTACTCTCCCGCAAGACCTGGCTTGCGATCAAAGGACTCAAGCCAACTGGTTGTTCCGAGAACTAAGTCGTGCGCCAAAAGATCCAATGCGGACAGGGCCTTCTCTGTTTGTGGTCCAAAGCTTTGGAACACTATTCCAGTCGCTCTTCAGAAGTGCTCTGATATTACTACTTTTAAAAAAGATTTTAAAACATTTTTATTTCACAAATATTTTGCCTAGTTTTTTTAACAATTTTATATTTTAAACCTTTAACTCAATAAGTCAATTCTATTTTTAATTCATATTTTAATGTAAATAGTGTCTTTGAGTTAGTTTAACTGGGCAGGTGTATTTTCCATCTTTACAGGAAGGAGATTTGAAGAAACCATTAAAGATTAAGTATGTTGGTGGAGGGGAACAGGGGCTGGACATGGGAGGGCTGCAGAAAGAGTTCTTCCATATGATTGTGGACTGCATCTTTGATGAAGGTATAATAATATCATAAATAGTTAACAATTATTCCCCAAGTCGAGATGAGTAGTGGTGGATATTTGTTTTATGTTTTATGTTTTATGTTTTACAAGTTTCGCCATGTATGGCAGGGAGTACCCAGAGAGGTATGTCTCCATTAACGGGCTCCCAGACTAGAGAGGAGGTGACAGACCACAACACCGCTGACCACTGAGCCACAAAGTGTAGGAGGTTTTAGTATATTCCAAACCAGTGAATAATCATCGACACAAAACCTTTACTTCTACGGCCACAAAATGTGACCCCATTTTGTCACCTTTCATGCATGAATGCCCAGAGGTGAATAGCACGGGATAATTGTAGCCACAGCAGCTTCACTGAGTTTCAGCATGTCTCCATGGAATCAGTGCAAAGCATTATTGTTAATGCGCCGTCTAAGTCCTGTGCTGCACTCGACCCAATTCCAACGGGGACTCTAAAAACATGTCAGTCTTACCAGTCATCACCACGACTATTAACTCATCTTTAGAAACCGGAATATTTCCCCAGGAATTCAAAGAAGGACGAACATCACCAGCTCTCAAAAACACGCCTCTAAACCAAGATGACTACTGTAGCTACCGTCCGATAATCAATCTTGCCTTCTTGTCCAAGGTGCTAGAACGAGCTGTTGCTAGCCAATCCCGTAACTACTTGGTTGAAAATAACCTCTACCCTAGCTTTCAATCTGCCTATAGGGAGTTCCACAGCATGGAAACTGCTCTGTTGCGTGTACATTACGACATCCTATGCGCCATTGGGTCACATTTGAATAATTTTCCTGGGGTAAAGATCCTATAGCATTGAGCCTCAGTTAGGTTCTCATGCAGCCATATCGTGCATGGTCAGGACGAATTATTTTGCAGTTTGGGTTGGGAAAAGTCTGCGAATGTTTTAAAAGGTTTTCTCCTGATGGTTTGTAAGCCTGCAGCTAATGGATATGTTGTTTCAGGTTATGGCATGTTCACATACCTAAGTGAGAGCCGCAGCATGTGGATTAATGGTGCCTCACTGGAATCCGAGAAGGAATTTGAACTTGTGGGTATCCTACTAGGATTGGCCATTTACAATGGAGTGATCCTGGATGTGCACTTTCCCCCCGTGATCTACAAGAAGCTGCAACACGGAACACCAGATCTCCAGGATTTGATGGGAGTCCAACCATCACTTGCCAGGAGTTTGGAAGAACTGTTGAAGTTCAGTGGAGACGTGGAGAACACGTTCTGTTACACCTTTCAGGTTAGCATCATGACCAGAAAGTTTAAATTGCATTTCTGGTGAATCAGCCTTTTTGTGGTTACTGGCGGGACATTATTGAAGAGGAGGAATGATGCCCCACTGGTGTGACCTCCCCCGATTGTGTATGTGTTTATACCCCCGGATCACATACATGGGCACAAACAGATATATATACAAACAGATCTAGAAGGCACCTTGCCCCTTTTGTTACAATATCCATTCCGATAGGTTATTTACATACGGTATGTAATAGAATGATATTAACCAAATGTGACAGCACGGCTTCATTCTACTCTACCCATTTCAGGTGTCGCATTCATCGTTTGAAGATGTGGAGAACATAGAACTAATACCAAATGGTTCTGAAGTTCCTGTTACGAACGAGAACAGAGGACTCTTTGTTGAGCAGTATCTCCACTATCTACTTGTCTCCAGTGTGGCAAAGCAGTTTGATGCTTTTGCTGCAGGATTTCACAAGGTAAGGGGGAGATCTTTTCTCCTGTGATTCTTCTTTTTTCCCCACTTTTTCAGTTGCCATTTCCCACTAGGCATATAGCTAGTAAGAGCTCGTAATGTACTTTGCAGAACAGGGCTCGAAATAGAGAAAAAATATGGCCTGACATGTTCATATTTTGTTGGCAGGCCAAATAAATTATGGCCTGAAATTTCCTATTTTTGAACTGCCAAAAAAATAAACCCATTACCTGCTTTTATGATCAAAGAAATGAGTGTTTCTCTCTGTTTCAATCGCGATCCACTGCACACCATTGCTTCACTTAATTTGTCCATTATTTAGCTGTGGGAGACTTGACCCAGTTCATGGTGACATACACGTATATCACAAGTAAAACTTGCGTATTACCTAGGTAGTTGTTGCACTGGCTGGCCTGCAGAGAACAACTGCCGCTAGAAGTTGAGATGGATCCTCGGTTTTAGGAAGTCCACTGAACTTTAGCGCTGATTTAAACTTTAGTGTTTCATCTTTCGGTTATATAAACTGCGTTTCTTCGGTAATGTCAGTGTAATTTTATAATTATTTGTTAATTATATACTAAGCAACTTATAGAGCTCCTTGAAGCCGGCTCCACTCTTCTCAAGTGTTAGAGATAATATATACCGTTTGTAGTATGGCCTCGATCCTAACATTGGACTGTAATTTTCTCATTGTCAGAATTACTGTAACTTATAACAATGTCAATGTCCTCTCTTAACATTTCAGATTAGGTCACTTTTACTCGTGTGATCTGTGTGGCTTGGTGTTAAGGTACTTGATATCTAAACCTTTAATTACCTAATCAATCAGTCAATCAATTTATAGATTTATTAGATTAAATTAATTAATTATAAAAGTTAACCTATAGTAAAACTATAAGCTAATCTTTAAATACTTTATCTTTAAATACCTTTACTAATTACTGAGTTAAGTCTGATAATGTCTTTAATACCGAACTACTATATTTTATTGAATAAGTCAAAAAGTTAAAATTAGTGTTTAAATTTAATTATCAGTGCCAATCAGTCAGGTTTAGCACTGTAAAACAGCAATCAAAGTCTTCACTGAACTATAATACTGGAAACGTTTTAAATAATAATATGACTATCATGTTGATCATGAAATCATATGCAAAACAGAGACTTATGTAAAGAAAGAAGGAAGGAAGGAAGGAAGGAAGGGAGGGAGGGAGGGAGGAAGGAAGGAAGGAAAGAAAGAAAGAAAGAAAGAAAGAAAGAAAGAAAGAAAGAAAGAAAGAAAGAAAGAAAGAAAGAAAGAAAGAAAG
>JANVCH010012233.1:0-12004 GCA_025505405.1 Epizoanthus rinbou
TGGTCTAGGAAATGTCAGTCTACAAATGCTCTAAGATTGGTCTAGGAAATGTCAGTCTACAAATGCTCTAAGATTGGCCTAGGAAATGTTCTACAAATACTCTAAGATTGGTCTAGGAAAAGCAAATGCTCTAAGATTGGTCTAGGAAACGTTCTACAAATGCTCTAAGATTGGTCTAGGAAACGTTCTACAAATGCTCTAAGATTGGTCTAGGAAATGTCAGTCTACAAATACTCTAAGATTGGTCTAGGAAATGTCAGTCTACAAATACTCTAAGATTGGTCTAGGAAATGTTCTACAAATACTCTAAGATTGGTCTAGGAAATGTTCTACAAATACTCTAAGATTGGTCTAGGAAACGTTCTACAAATGCTCTAAGATTGGTCTAGGAAATGTCAGTCTACAAATGCTCTAAGATTGGTCTAGGAAAGGTCAGTCTACAAATGCTCTAAGATTGGTCTAGGAAATGTCAGTCTACAAATGCTCTAAGATTGGTCTAGGAAATGTCAGTCTACAAATGCTCTAAGATTGGTCTAATTCTAAATGGAGCGAAACCAATTGTAGAATTCCACATATTTCAGTTATTCCAACTGATGATCAGTTACTGATTTGTGTTTTATTTCAGCAACATGTAGTTATCTGTTTAATTGTAATTATTCTTCGGTCGAAAATGACGTCCCAGATGAACCAACATGGCCGCTACGTCTGGCGTACCTTGAATCTCCTGGGATCAGCAGCTCAAGAACACAATGAGATGGATCAACTAATGTTAACCCAAAGGTTCAAGATTTGAGCGCATGTTTCGAGCAGGGCAATTTATGAGTCCTGCACATTAGAAATTACAACTAACTGAACAACGAAGAATAGTTTTATTAATGAAATGAAACACAAATGAGTTCCCACGATTTACGTTTTGCGCAATCCCAGTGTATTTATAGCTGTTTGGAGGTTAAAAGCAAACTTCATATAAGCTTTACCCTAACTTCGGTCCCTGCCGTTTACTGCGCATGCGCATGCCTTCCTGATATTCTCACACATTTCATTCTCTCCTCCTTTGCCTTTCTGACTTAGTTCTATTTATATCACCATTTTGCTTTCACCGAAATTGTCGGACTTCACAAGAGTGCAAGACGCTTCTCCAAATGAAGGAATTCGTCGCTAATCTCGCAGCAGTGCGTTCGACGAGCTTCTCTGCCGGCCTCCGACAGGCCTCCGACAGGCCTCCGACAGGCCTCCGACAGGCCTCCGACAGGCCTAAGACCTCAAAATCCAAAGAACAGGACTAAGGTTTACAGAAATCACTAACCAAAAAAATAAATGCACCTGGATCGGGGTCTCGTGGGTTCGATTCCCGCTCGAGGCAGTTTTTTTTCTTCACGTGTTTCTCCTCTCAACATCTGCACATCTACACCTACCATCTCTGAGTTTAACCTCTCTGATGATGATCACAAGTAAATGTTTCGCATTTTCTAAAACAAAACGCCTAAAGTTTGTTAACTAGCACCATTTATCTTACCATTTCTTTTACATATCTCTAAAATAGACATTTTACGTCGGTAATTTATACCACTTATGAAAACCGACACACCCGAGTAGACAAGATCAGCAGACTTTAGGACGTTAGGAAACGTCCTTGACCCATGGGCGACGCCGCGGCACAAAGTTTAGTCCTTGCCACGCCCGGCAGTGAACCCCGGAAGTTCTGGCTGGCGATCAAAATGTGTGGAATTTAGAGCGCAAGGAAGGCTCAGAAGTAAGTGTTCGCTGTTTCATAGCTAAAAGCCGATAGGTACTGTATGCCGCTTCGTCGGTTACGCAAAGTGCGAGAAGGGCATTGCATTGTCTGCGAACCATCTCCGTCTCGAGTTCCTATCTATCCTCGCCTGGGTCACCTGGCACGATTAGCTCTCTAGTTATTCCAGGTGACCCCCATACAGAAATTGTAATTACTTAAATTTTGTTTGTTTGTTTGTTTATAAAGGTATTACGATCTGTAAAATGTATGAAATATGAAAATTGTTGTTGTTGTTGCTGTTATGTCGTTGTCCTTGGAGTCAAGAAGGGTACAAAAATATCTTTTCTAGCACTCGCAACATCAGCTCAAACCTTCCACCCTCACTCAGGGCAAAAAACATAACACATCAACTTTCAGTTGATACATCCATAATACATGTAACACGCCCGCATGCATTTTCCTCCACACAGTAGTTAATACGAGCTCCTCGCTTTACAGAGAAGTCTACGCTTTACCGATCATTAGTTTACGAGTTTAGCATTCTTGATAACATGTAATCCAGCAATTAACTGCAATGGTATTAGGAATAATCCCTTTTGTCTTTGTCAAGAAAGTTTGGCGGAGCCGGACGCTGGAGTAGTCAGCAACATGAAGCAGTTTAATGTAGCAGTACAGCCAACATTGTGAGGTGAATGTTATGGAAATTGTTCCCACGGGAGAAATTAGAAAAATTGACAAACAATAGACCGCGTCAACCGCAACAAGTGCTGTTTCCGTGGTCACGTAAAACAAAATGAGCGTCCAAGGGTGGAGAAGTCACGTATTGATACAACTGCCGCACGCAACAAGTAAAAATTAATTAATTCCTGCGACCACTTGCCAACTATTAAAGATGGCCTTCTATTCTGAACTCCTTAAGTATCAATATAGCTATTCAGTTGATGGTATGCGCGTCCTGTTTACCTAAAGTAAGCCGAAGTTTTCACTGTTCATTTTCCGATGGTAACTGCTGAAGACACTAAGCGAGTATTTATTTTGTTATTTTGTTGTTTAAAAACAACAATTCATATTCACCCAATGTAGAGGCTGTTAACATAAACATGTTTCCATTTCAAAACGCATTGATTCCGCATCGAATTTAAGCATACATACCGTTTGGGTAGCGTAGTTGAAAGTTAATCGCCTTAAAACAGTGAAATTTCCATTTCCACGTAGCAGGAAAATGTTCCGTCCTTCCTTTCCGTGTGAACAGCGAAAACACATTGTTAACGGTGAGATTATGAAAGGCTAGGAAAGCTAAAGTTGAGTAATAAATACAATTCATTTAATGAACTCAATCAAGACTATGACGTCTTTGTGGCTTTTTTTAGACCGCTTATTTAACAGTTATACAACTCACTCTCGTTCTATATTAGTGATTAATCCACGAGACGAAGCCGTGCGGATTACCACTAATATAAAACGAAAGGAGTTGTATAATTGTTTTAGTAAACATTTTCCGTGTTTTGTTCGCACAAAAATGATGATAGTTACGATAAACATATATATATTATTTCTGAAACAAAATTCATTGTGCTTACTTCAAACCGCGTGGGTCAAAGACTGTCCGCAATCGTTGACTATCGGATAACAGTAAACGTTCAAAGGACCAATCAAATTCGTCCGTTTGCAATAGAACACGGCAAATTTCAACTAACGTGCTTTAATTCATTACCATGACACAAGCGTAGCCAGAAAAGAGAGCAGGGGGGGGGGTCCCATTAAGAGTATCTTTATAAGGGCCTAGGGCCCACTGAAGTTTCCGTTGGTGCATTTAGAGAGTAGGTTTGAGTCCTCCTGTTACGTCTTAAAACTTTTGTTTCACAAACTCAGGAAGGTAACTTAACTTAAACAGCCATACACTATATAAATATCTTACATCAAGTTTTACTGAAAAAAATAAACCCCTAGCGTAGAGTTACGACAATTTAGATGTTGGAAAATCAAACAGTCACCTGGCTTACCCCCAGCCCTTACGGAGGAAATGATCTTACTATTCTTGGGTTCAGTCTTAATTGATTTGGGTATTGGAGTGCTGTGTATTCCTAGTCATTCCAGGCTGGTCATGGGTACTGGAGTGCTGTGTATTCCTAGTCATTCCAGGCTGGTCATGGGTACTGGAGTGCTGTGTATTCCTAGTCATTCCAGACTGGTCATAGATACTGGAGTGCTGTGTATTCCTAGTCATTCCAAGCTGGTCATTGTTTATTAGAGGTTAAGCACCACATAATTTTTTGACGTCAACTAAACAAACATGGCGGACACACGGCAAACGGCAGAGGGCTGCCTGGCGTTTCCCACTCGCGGTACACTCGACGCTTAAACTCTTATGGAGTCACTCAGCTCAGGATTCAAATAGTCTATCAGGTACACATCAAGAACTATACCGTACATTCACGCCATTTGGGGCTCTTCAGCAATTAATGTTACAATATTTGCAATAGCTATAAAAAGGTTTAAGAAGTTAAATGATATCATAGACTACAAAAATAGTAAATTCTTGTCAAAATCATACCTTTTTACATACAAAATTTATAATGAATAAGTCGGATGCTAAATTGCCCGACTCTCAGCTGACTGCAGACTTGCCGGCGTTAAATATATGAATTATTCGAAATTGTTACCGCCCTGAAATGAAAAAACGATTGTTCACTGGATGATCTACGTTTTGAACACGTCAAGCGTACCCCAAAAAAAAGATCGTTTCCCATCATTTATGCTTCAAGCATTCCTTGCGGACCTTTGATCTCTTATGGTATTTGTCGCTTAAATACTAAAGAAGGGGCCATATATTTCACAGCATTGAAGAGGTCATCTCTTCCTCTCTCGATACAGTGCCTGTCTATATTGGAGATAATGGTCTAAAGGCGCCACGGCCAGTTGAGTATTAGCAATACATGAATTATGCAATCGAACGTGCGTGTGGAGCGAAGCAAATCCTGGAATCCTTGACCCAATAGTGGAAGACTAGAACTGAAGAAATTGCAGATCAGCCATTTCTTGCGCGCTTAGTTTGTCTTTTCCGGTAACAAAATATGCTTAGCACGGTTTATTTGGCATGGCTTAGCTAAGCACGAGGACACAGTGTCACCGACGTACCTATCATAGGTGGTGACCATGCGTCAATGCACGTTTTCTAAAGACTCCGTTTTCAAAACGTATTAGCGTCGACGGGTTCAGGGTTTGTTTTTGTTTTGATGCGTCGTCAAAAGTCTCCACTTTGGAAAGCGTTTTAGAAAACCTCCGCTTCTCGAGATAACGCTCTACGTTTTCCATTGTTTTTAGTGCAGACGATCGGCACCGAGTTCGATATATTGCGTTTTTAATGGACACGGATTAATGCAGACGCGGCCTAACGCTTGATCTTTTTCTATTACTAGCATCGACTGGCACACTGTAGTGATTCACCGTCAAGGACGTGTCTGGAAGAACTTCAGTTAAACAGTTGGCATCTCAGTGTAAACCAATCTTACAGATCAAAAGGAGAGCGTGTATGATCTAGTTTAAACTATCCTTTATATATGACACATCTAAGACTCTAACAAACACCCACTTTTCCAACTTCGACCAGAAAGGGCATTAATTTAGTTACTGGATGCAGGTCGCAAAAAAGTTTGTAATGAAAAAATAATCAGCTTATGTAAATTGTCAATTTCACTTTCCGCCCATAATACTTGGCGATTTTTTTATTAATATCGAGCAGATCAGTGGTGTTTAATTGGGAAAGTTTCAGTAATTTTGCTACATTACAATTTCGCTTTAACAAAGCCGTCAGATGGTTTCAAAATAATGATCTGTTAGAGCGAAACGTCAACGTTTTCTAGTTTATCACCTCAATAAGTGATGACGTTTTTAACTAATTTCAGTGTACTATTAACTCAGCACTCGTAACTGCAACTTTTTAATCTTCAGCAACTGTATATTGTAGTGCACACTCGCCTTTGTGACTGGAAAACCTTAACGGATTATAACATTTTAAGCTACGTACCACTGCATGTTTCATCGTGTTAGTTAGACCGAAAACAACATCTGTGTAAGACTGCAAGGTTGAAAACATTCGACCACGTTTCAAACTACAAAAACAGAGAGAAAAAATCACTTTCTTTTCCTACCTCTTGACCTCAGTCCAGAATTTGCACAACTTTTCTGGGTTCTGATTTGACCGAATTCAGTGCAGTTTTCTAAGCACAGTTCTCTTGACCTGACCTCCGTCCGCTATACTGAGTAACAATCGATGAATTTAAATTTCATTGCCTTATGGGCTGTTCATATAGCAAGTATAAATGCCTCTCGTCAACCGTGCCGAAATAGAAAGGCCTAGAAATAAACACAGCGAAAAACCTGCATGTGGCCGACAGGAATTTATCTCCAATGTTCACATCGTGTGCACATAATTTCACAAGACATTTCCAGCTCGGGAAGGCGGATATTGGAAAGTATTTCCAGCATTCGTTGTCTCGTTGTTGTCGCTAAATCAGCTGTGAATATCCTTTTATACAACGACCATGAAATACAAACATTACAAATTAAACCGAGGCTCAAAAATGCTCCAGACTGTTCTACGCATACACAAGACTTCAATATTTTGCTTTTGGGTGTGAAAGTTTGCATGGACAAACGTTCTGCCGCCTCCGGTACTGAATTAGCGGATATTTTAGTCCCCTCCACTGCTATATTACAAAAATACAGTAGACAATTAAGAAACTTCATAGAAGTGAACATCCCAGTTTCTCATTTATCTGTGTTATTACTGTGATAAATTATTTACAGAGTTATTAGGTAGAATAGTGATTACAGAACTGTAGTGTTACTTGTATTTAGATTGTCAAAGGACTGTAAATGTACATTCTTGTATCACTTTTTTGACCCTAATTGATGAAAAAGCGTTGTCTGCTTAGAAATGTAAATTTTTAAAAAAGCAATAAACCAATCTAGAGCACAGTCACGGCAATGACGCTGCTAAAAAGCTGAAAAATCAATAAATGATTAATTATTACTTGGGAAATCTCATCAAAATTAAATAATATTGATGCCTGAAAACTATATTCATAAAAGACAAAGTACGAAGCATATGTGTCGTCTGATCCCTGCTTCGATTCTGGCAGTTGGTTGGACATGTTGGAAGCGGAGTCGGTATCGGTTCTTAGGAAGTCTGTCCAACTGAAGTACACACAACTATCAAATACTGTCATTACTATTATATTTAATAATACTTTGTAATATATCTGGTGGTTCTGTAATGAATGTATGATTTAACTTGAATACAAGTTTTGCTGCCTGGTCTTTCACTATTTCGTTCTTGATCCATACTACATGACTTGCATGGTTCGTGAATTTGTAGAAAGCTCAGCTTTGTCAAAAAATATCCGAGTTCAACTGCCATTAACTAGCCGCGTTTACGTTGTGTATAAAGAACTATTTTAAACCTTACACGCGGTATGCATTTAAATGTAAAGAAATGACAAAGGCGCTAGCGCCATATTCAGCAAATCATCCTCAGTACTATTATTATTAACAAGAATTGCTTTCCGCTGAAAAATCGCGAGGTTTCGTTTTGTAATATATCCCCTTTTGTTTTGCACATCTTTTAAAGGTTAAACTTATCTCTTAACTGAGTGGAATTTACTTTCAGTAACATACGGAACATGCTTTAGAATACATAAATATACACAACTGAACATAATAATAATAATAATAATAATAATAATAATAATAACATAACACCGATGGAAACGTTTAACAAATTTAGAAGAAAATATGCGTTAAAGCTTCATTCTTGTGAATGGCAAAAATATTCTCAGCACTACCTTCAATTTTGAAAGCTCCCCCCTTTCTTGCAAATCTCTGAATTCAAGGAGAGTAGTTTCATATGAATGGTATAGTATTTTACATGCAGCTCTATATTTCCGTCTGTTGAACGCGGTACTAACATTAAACGGCAGCGGGGATCAAGTCATGTTTTTCGTTGTTTTCAAAAGAAACAAATATCGCATCAGGTTGGAATAGCGGCAGTTATTTTATCAATGGCACATTGAATGGGCATCCTTTGAGAGTTTGTCGGGCATGAGCTGAGCAGTTACGTCACCTCACTCTGGTTTGAAACACACTTCATCATCACTTATGGAGTTAAATAGCACTCATCACAATCTGCCACGTGAACACATTTACGTTATCATTCTAAAGCTCTGACATCTCACTCAGGTTTTAAAAGGAATTTTTTTACGCATCGGCAAAGTAACTTCAGTCATTTCTGATCTGGTCTCGATCTTTGAAATATATTCAAAATTACTATTCAACTACTGTTTAAGTTAAAATCTGTACGGAAGGAAAAGAAAAAACCAGCAAACCTGACCAACTAACGCACATGTACATTCGCACTTGTATTGTTTGAAACAATTTAACAAAACATCAAAAATCATAAATAAAGTTTTGTCTTAGTTTTCTACTATCTATATATAAACATGATCAGAACATAGTTGCAGTTTTTGTAACCAGTTTACACAACTCAAAACAGAAACATTCTGCATTTTACATCTCCAGAAGAATAAAACGTTTTTGATGCAATTCATTTCTTAATAAGTTATAAACTTTCCAGGTATTTTAAGAATTCAACAAGTCGAGTGTTTACACATAACATACCTACAGTCAGAAGACGAACTAAGAACAATCTTCGTCAATCCACTGATGGCATTACCGCCGTAAGTGCAGCCTGCTACTGAACTGTACAAAGCGTGAGAGCTAACTATTAAACGTGACTAACCACGGTGCGTCGGGTCGTGGGAACGAATCACAACGATACATACAATAAGAACTGCGCCTCGTTCACGGTCCAGCGGTCGCCCGTGAAACAATTTCGGGTTTTTCACAGAACTACGCGGCATTTTACACGCGTTGTAGCGCTTTCAAGTATAATTGAAGTTAGCGACACCACTCTAATTATCAATGTTTCTTTTTCTGTTGCCTATAGACCGTGTTTTATTAATAATAGTCCAATTATTTTATTTACGGTTTCTGAGTTTCAGTTCCACCTGGAAGCAAGCGCTTCAAAACATCCACCGATATTGGCATTACTAACCTGAACGAAACTGATGACGAGCTATAGGCTGGAACAGTGATACTATAAAACAGTTTCCTATTAATATCAAAGATTCTAAACAATTCATTAACGAGGAAGTTGAGAACGATACTGAAATATACAAGCAAATAAAGAGATGCGGGGAGCTGTTTTGTCAAACAAACCCGCCAGAGACCAACTTGGGGGTTATTTATATTTAACACATAAGTAATCTATATATTTAGACTGCATGCGTATGGAATGCTCTTTATAGCACACTGTGATGATAAAAAGTATATCAATATTGTCGCTAATTAGTGGATCAAAGTCACCACACATGCTTGACTGTTTTAGGAACAAACATTTCAATGATATTGTCACGTACTATCACCATGGCAACACCACCTAGTGAGGCTGTTATATCTGACAGGAAATACTGGACCTCGGTCAAAGCCTGTCAAATACTTTTCAAATTCCTTGGTTACAAAAGCAAAACCTTATCTCCCTCACAACCGTATGATATAAATAAAAGTTTGCGTTACCAAGCTGAACTGACTGGCTACAATCTTTGAGAAGGTCTGTTGCTTCTCAGTTGTTGGTGAACCAAGTTTGTTCAGTACAGGTGTACGTATCGCTAACAGTGCAAGTATAGCTGTATCATAACCCTGTGGTAAGAACACAATCAAAACTAAGTGTGGAACACACCAGATATCCCATATTTAGGGGACAAAAATATAATGAGTCAGAGTACATTTTTGGTAAACAAACAATTCGTCCATGACGGAAACAATATTCTCACTTCCGTAGCTTTTCGCCGCACACGACGATTTGACAGCAATAAACTCGTAGTCTATATAGCATTGAAACCACAAGTTAGTAAACTCTCATATTACGAATGTTAAGCTTCCGTTGTGATAAAGGATTTACTACTCAGTTCTCGACAGTTTTTCAAATTCTCGTAATTGTGTCAAAAACTCCAACTCAGTTTCTCGATTAACTGACAGACACACTCAGAGGCAATACGTGTAGCAAAGGAAAATCCGTATCTGCCATAAAGAAAAAATAAACACAGGCAGACAGAGAGAAATACACACAGGCCAGTATGCACACCGAGACAAAGGCACTTACTGACATAAAATTAAAAGCAGACAGAGACATACAGACAGACACATTAAACAAACGGACAGACAGGATAGCTGGTGCGTGGTCGAATCTTTTGAAGCGCATAAAACGGATAGCTTACGTCTTGTTAGCAGACATCACCAGTATCGAAACAAACCTAAAATAGATACAATGTCAGTGCATGTACTTGACACCGCGACATGTGATAAAATGTTTCGCCGCTAGTGGTATCCACAACAAAAGAACTAAACTGTTTCTCCACTGAGGGGGAGAGGGAAGGGGGGAGTTTCGAAAAGTAGAAGCAAAATCAGAGCAAACAAACAATATCCTGGGTACGCTGGTCTCTATAGGGAAAATGAATAACAGAGAGAAACACGAATTTTATATGAAAATGCTTATGCGATCCCAAGTGAAATAATTTGCACTAGATAATGCTCCAGCACTGCCTACCTTATGATGCGGTTGGCCCGTATTCGTTGTCAAAATTGTGTTTCTTGTATTTGGACGATAATTCAGCTCATATATAAACATTTTATCGTTTCCTGTTGTTCTGATGAGCTTACAACTCGTATTTCAGAACTGTAAAGTTTAAATAGCAGTGAAAGTATATTGTCCAAATATGGTCAAATCTAAGATTAGTAGAGTTTGATGGATGGTAATCAATTTTAATCTGGCGCCACTTCAACTATATAGCCACTTTACTGGATGTTCCGTAATTTTGTTGAAATGTTTCCTTTCAGTTGCACATTACATAGGAAAACGCCTCTTGTTGCAAGGACTGAAATATTGACCGGTAACTTACATGACGTCAAAGTCCGTTCTAGGTCGCAGTCCCCAACGCTGCAGTTTTGAACCTGTACAAAGTAGTAGACTGGGTATAATTTCAACTATTTCGTGTTTGCACTGAAAGAATGCTGAATAATAGTCCCAAACTCGCCTTGTCTCCAGGCAACTGCTCGGCCACGTTGGCCCATGAGTGACTGCCTTGAAGAGTATGGGAATGGGGTTGCCTTCATTGTCTGCCATTTTAACAGATGCTTGGTGACCAGGCAGACCACGCGAACAAGGAATGGAAAATGACGACGGATGAGGCTAGTTCTTTCATGGTCCCAATAGAACATCAAAGACATTTTCACTCCTTGGTTCCTTAAAGCTCAGATCACCTTTTTACACTTGATCAGTATACTTTCCTTCATGAATAATGATGAATTCAGTTTGTTCTAATTCAGTGCGAGTGCCTGGTGCCAGGAATCAGGAATGTATTTCATTATAAATTAGAACATAATAACACTGAACAGAGTGGGTACCTTCATTGGTTAACTTGTCAACAATGTGTTGTTCTTCAGCGTCTTGTGCCTGGTGCCTGGGTCCAGAATCAGGACTTTCTTTTATAAATTAGAAATTAATAACACCGAACAGAGTTGGTACCATCCGCAAGCTGTTCAGCTGCGCTGTCAATGAAGCTCCATAATTCTTAACCGAGCTCATATCATTTTCCACCTTTTGAAGAAGTTCCTGGGGAGAAAAATGACGACAATCAATTATGTAACTTCTTATAACACTTTGCCAGCTTTAGATGTCACATAATCAATCAATCAATCAAGTCTAAGTCAGGTCTAACCCAGTTGAAATATTTTAAACTCGTGGCAGAGCTCTGCAATCCAACTTTCAGTAGTACCTCATGTACAGAATACCGAAAGTAGTTTATTTTATTGAAAAACTGAATGGCACAGTTCCTTTACATTGAAAATAACTACAACCTTGGCAACTTATTTCCTCCTTCTCTCATTTCCCTACTTTTCTCTTATTTCCCTACTCTTCTCTTATTTCCCTACCATTCTCTTATTTCCCAACTCTTCTCTTATATCCCTACTCTTCTCTTCAGTATTTCCTTACTCTTCTCTCATTTCCCAACTCTTCTCTTATATCCCTACTCTTCTCTCATTTCCCAACTCTTCTCTTATATCCCTACTCTTCTCTTATTTCCCTACTCTTCTCTTATTTCCCTACTCTTCTCTTATATACCTACTCTTCTCTTATTTCCCTACTCTTCT
>JANVCH010012344.1:0-12003 GCA_025505405.1 Epizoanthus rinbou
GATGATATTACTTTAGTAAAAACCTGGTAACTACTCATAATGGGTTATATGCCAAAAATTATTATTATATAGCCTAGTATATATTTTAAGGAATATTGATATATTTGAAGTAATTTGTGATTGGGGAGGGGGATAACAAATCGGATATGTTTCTAATAATTTTTCATACCATATAGGAGTTCCAATGTTGGCCCTCACTGGGACATCTGACAAAAAGATGACAACTAAAATAAGGAACATGTTGTGCATGAACAAAGATACCTGTGACATTATCATCTCTCCAGAGCGTCAAAACATCAAATTCACAACCAAGCAGGTAAAGCGGAAAAACTATTATGCTAGCTTCACATGGTTAGCAGAGATGATCAGAGAAAAGGGTACTGAAACACCAAAGACAATTGTGTTTTGCAATACCATGACCGATGTGGCATCAATGGTAGGGAATCTTCTATCAATGCTTGGAAAGGCAGCATATGTGCCAGGGGATCAAGAACTGCCAAATAACAGAATCGTTGGAATTTTCCACTCATTAACTTTGCCTAAGTATAAAGCAAGAGTAATGGATTCATTCAAAGATAACAGCGGAAATGTCAGAGTTGTAATTGCAACTTCAGCATTAAGTATGGGAGTCAACTTTCCTGATGTTAGGTTTGTTGTACATGTTGGACCAGCAAGGTCACTGGTTGACCACATACAGCAAGCAGGACGAGCTGGAAGGAATGGGGACAAGGTCCATGACATTACAATTTACCATGGTAATCAACTTGGTCAGTGTGAGCAACTTGTCAAAAACTTTGCCAGAGGTATGACGTGCCTGCGTAAGCTACTTTATAAGAAATTTGACTCTGATGTGACATCAGTTGAACCTAAACATGACTGCTGTTCTGTTTGTGAAACTGACTGTAAGTGTTCTGGGGAGCACTGCTGCAGACCAACACAGCCATTTGACAAGAAAGAAGAGGAGATCACAGAACCCTCATTCCAGAGGGATGTTGACGAAGATGATAAGGTGGCCCTTAGGCTTTCACTGCTGGAATTAAAACATGATTATGATATGAAAGGAATGGCCTTGTTCGAACCAGTTAGCAGTCATGGATTCTCTGTTGAAATGATTGGGGCTGTTGTGGATGACTGTGTACACATTTGTACAGTGGACTATCTTATGTCAGAATTTCCCATTTTCTCAAGGCAACATGCTATTACCATTCTGGAAACAGTACATGAAATATTTGAAGATGTTCCAGGAATAGATGAATTAATGACGATTAACAATGCACCAAGTGGTGTTGACCCTGATACCTGTCCATCAATGGTGTTTGATTTATACTACTACTTTGATGAACCTGATGAAACAGACCATGTAGATGAGGATCAGGTAAATTCTGAAGAACTAGAAAATCTTTAATTTTTTACAATTGAGTACTAGTGAGTACCAGGGTACATAATTAAAATTTTCAAAAACCAGCCAGGTTTTTTTCTAACTAAACTTTCAACATTTCCAACTGGCCACATGTTACCAGTTAATTGTAGTTTTCTAGCAAGTAAACTGGCCTTGTAGAAGAATAACCAGATTAACTTTTGTTTGAGGTTTTTGATCAAGTACAATCACTTTAATATTAAGTACTTATTGTTGCATTGAAACTTAACAGTTGTCAAAAACATTGTAGTAACAAACTGTTGAATCAAACTTCAAGTTTTGAAAAGTAATCAGGAGAAAAATATGCCTGTTGATTGCTAAAGAAGTGAGACTTTTGGTGTTGGAAGTATTTTTCAACAATACTCAGATTTGTATCTCAAATTCTATTAGCGATTGAATAAGTTAAGCAAACAATCTTCAGAGTTCTGCAGTAGAAAACTTGGTTTGCTCCCCAACACACACACACACACATACGATCATTCAATATTGGAAATACTGGAGCTGAGAAGGGATCTCAGAGCCCCAGTACTAGAATTTCAGGGAATAGGAGTTTGACTGGTAGGGGGATTTCTGGAACCACATAAAATTGTTCTCTGCAGCTGTATATCTGCATTTATCATTTTAGCACATTTGTCTTGAAATTAATAAATAAATTACAGAGTCAAATGTCATGTCTGTGATTTCTATACAATTATGGCTGTGGGCTGAGGCATTTCTTTGTTAGATGAAATAAATATATCTCTGATTTCCATTTTTATACCTGTGCCCAGCCTATTCCAGACAGTTTTAACATTCGTACTTGGTTTTCCAGTAATCAATTTTGTCTCTGATACTTTGGTAAAACTTGCCATAGTCCACTTTTCCAATAATCCCTTCTCTGAATTCTGGGAATGATGGGTGTCCTCTGCGACCAGGTACTTTCACAAAAGCATCTATGTCTGTTAAATCTTTGACAATCTGTACCACTGTCTCTTCTGGGTCCTTTGATTTGCGTACCCTAATTTGGGAATCCAATTTGCAGTCCTCATCCAGTGAATCCAGGATGCGTTCTAGTGACTGGAGGCTTCTGGCAATTCTTTGGGCATTTCTCTCTGTAAGATTCGATCCCAAGGATTTGAGGAACCCTTTCAGCAAGTTGTTGAACTGCTCCAGTCGGAGATCAAGTGGTATGTTTCTGGCTTTCCTCCCATGCTTGTTACAGAATCTGTTCCACATCAAGCAGAAAGCTCTGGCCTCTGGGAGGATGGCATGCAGCTTAACAAGTAGCAGCAGTGTGGTGTACACATATTTAGTACACCCATTGACGTAATAGATTGGGAGTGCAATGCGGTACAAATCCATTAGCCTCTGACCATCTCCCTCTCTAACTGCATCATTAATATCCATTAATAGAAGACCAATCACTAATTTCCCTCTGTGGTAGTTGAACAGATTATCTTGTTTGGTTTCAACTGGATCACTTTCTTGATCAACATTCATAGGTTCAAGCTGGGGGTGCTGTTTTTGAACATGCCTAAAAAAATAGGTACATGTCAATAAGTATAAGGAGGTTGGATTTTTTTAAAAGGTCAATTTTGTCCCTTCCAAAGGGTGTGGGGGGGGCAACTAAATTTAGCACTGTTATGTGGACAATAGACTGTGGGAGGGTCGAACAGGGAGATGTGTGAACAACATTTCCTCAGGGTCTATGGCACTGTAATTTATTATACATACAAGCTAGTATAATATACACTGATTCCTAATACAATTACAAAACATCTTGTCAAGATATATACATTTGGTGTATTTATATTATATAGTCTTGTACCTTTTCATTGAAGACTTGGTTTTGAACACCAAGCCACATCTAGCTTGACATCTGAAGTAACCTTCACTATCCTTGTCATCATTTGGAGGTGTGTCTGGTACAAGAAGATCAGCATGTTCTGCTAACTCATGCCTGAATTAGAGAAAGTATACAGTTAAATAGTGTTTACTGTAGACATTTCCATTATTATAATACCAGGCTGGCAATCACTAATAATTCACTGCTGATATAGGTGTTGCTGATTGGATAGGTGAGCTATAGATAGATAGCAGACAGACAGATGACTGAACTGTATGTACATTGCACTAAATTGAATGTTTTCAGGGCTACATTGTCAATATATATGCATTATGTAAAAATGCATAAATTTGATATACATGTAAACCAAACCACAATATTAACCCTTGTCCACCTGGGGACATTCTTTCTAAAAACAAAAATTCCTAATTTTTGAACAAGTTTACGATAACCCTTGACATGACTGTTCAAGAGTAAAAATGTTTGTGTTACTTGTTTCTTAATATTGAAGACTTTAAGAGTGTCATAAAATTACCATTGATAAAATTTGAAATTTCAGTTTTTCCAAAATTCAACAGGACAAGAGTTAATGTATTAATTATTAATAATAGACTGCAAAACAGCCTCTTTCTTTGCCAGTAATCCATAAATCGGTTCGCAGTCGAAAGGCGCAGCTTCTTCCTCTCCCCAATCTAGCACATTTCGACGGCAAACCGATTTACGGATTACTGGCAAAGAAAGAGGCTGTCTTGCAGTCTATATTAATAATGGCATTGTATTTAGCAGGTTCACACCTTACTCTCCAAGCATGTGACACATAATGGCGGTTGCAACCAGGAGATCTGCAAGGGTAACCATTGACTGCATTGCTATGTAGCCTTTGAACTTCCTCACCAACACTTGACAGGTCTTGTTCATCATTACCAAATACAAAGCTGATGAGATATTCCTCTGTGGTTTTGAATAACCATTGTCTTTGTTCCTCTTTTGTCTCACACTGTTCAGGCAGCTGAAGGTTGCTTGGCACATCTAGAAATAATTTGACAGTGTCATTGGATCAATCGAGGGGGGGGCCGGGGGGTTGGACCATTCCTTTTCTGTATATTTTATAAGTCTAAATGCTATGATACAATAACATCTGCATGTGGCCCATAGCATGGTGTTTTGAGAGGTTTTCATCATGTCCTGTCAAATACAAAGTAAAGCGGTAGGTAAAAATGATTCAGAAGGGGAAAGGGCACTAAAGGGCACCAAATATTCCTAACCCTCATCAACAACTTTCGATAAAACTCATTTTGATAGTTATATGCCAAGTTATGAAACTCGCTATATATCAGAACCTATAACAGCTGTCAATGTCTTTGTAGATTTTAGGAAACTCCTTAAACAACATCTATCAGTATAGTTTATATTTAGTTGTAATATTCATTGTACACATACATTGTATATATATTACATTAATATACTCGTAGTTTAACTGGTTTTTGTAAGATTTTTAATTATGTGCAAAAATATCAGCTCCTTCGAGCTACTCTAAAAAATAAAGTTTATGTATGTAAAATTGTATGTACCTATACTACCCTCCATACCCCACCACTGCCACCAACCCTTTTGAAAGACGGGTTAATATGGAATTTGACCCATATGTGTTGTAGGTGGACTATATAGCCCTACTTCTGAATCAATCGATGAATAAGGTTACCTTCAAAGCTTTCCATTCCTGCATACTTCATAAATGAGGCAAGAATATGTGCCTCAACTTCCCTGTCGTGAAAGTCGCGGTATGCGTTGTAGTCATCGTGTGGGCCTTTCTTTGCATTCGTTTTCCCAGTTCTGTTCATGGATGCACATGAAGTTCCAATTTCAGGAGCTGAGTTTGCTTGATAGAACATCTTGTATTCAACCTCAAAAGAATGAACAATGCATACATTAAAATCTGTCACTGATTCAAAATTCATTTCCAATAATAAACTAGTATTTTTGTCAACAACAACAACAACAGCATATTAGATGCATTCGATTTTAGGTAATGTGTATGTCTCTAAAATAACATTTCCTGAACTTTCAGAAAATTTCTCATTACATATTTATTAGTAAGTACCTGAAAATGGGGAGGGGGCACTTGTTCCCTGTGCTCCTCTCCCCCCGTAAATCTGCTATTGATCATGATACCTTATTTTGGATTGAACCTCTTCTGACCATCAATTTTGTGGAAGCCCCCCCCCAGACAAGAACGAATGAACTTTACCTCGTAGAGCTTGACTTTTGCATGCCAATCTGTATGTACCGGGTCTAAACCCTCCAGGCGATCAATCTCATCATCACCATCTTGAAACACCCACTGTACATTACGGGCCCGCTCTTCAGTTAGGGCATCACCATCGAAGAAAATTGGTTCTAGTAAAGTCAACGCATCTTCTCCATCTCTTTGAACCAATGGTACATATAGGAGCTGATTCTTTTGCATCAGCTGAGCCATCTCCCCAGCTGTATTAGAGTTAAAAAACTCCAAACCAAGACAGTTCTGTAAGCAAAGGTTTCATATTTATGATTAGTCACTTGTGTAGCTAGCACTTTGAATTAATATGTATATGAATGAGTTAATATGTGTATGAATGAGTGAATATGTGTATGAATGAGTTTACGTATTAATAGGGGTGTATTATTATTACATTTATTTATTGCATTATTATAAGAATTACAATTTCCTCAAATGTGATTGGTTCATAAACCACTCTATTATTCATTAATTTGTCTGCAAATTCATTAATTGGACAATATCCAATTACAAAACCTTGTTATCGGACACCTGTAATCAGATACTTGAATGAACCAATCGCTACATGAGTTCTTAATTTACTAACCAATCACCAGCCAGATAATAATCACTATGACAACAACAAATTACCAAATCAGTTGTTTTGTCCAGTGACAATGTCACTTTATTTTCACTTTTTTCAGAAATTTTAATTTTTGTAATAAATTGGTAATAGGAGTCCAATTCTGTCTGTAATCATACTCGTGATAAACAAATCAGACTCACGCTGCACGCTCGTCCAAATTTGTTATCACTCGTATGATTACAGACTGAATTGGACTCCACTCAGTCCTATTACCATTACATATTTAATATTATTAAAATTTCAATTTGGTGGTGGTGTTTTTATATACTTTATTTGGAAAGCAATCCCTGTAATGGGTATAAAATTCACAATATTTTGTAAAAAAAAATGAAAATATTTAAATTACTGCATACAAAAAAAATGGAAAAAATCCATGATAATTTGAGGATCACTTTAATAAAACTTAAGAATGCATTACAAATAAAATAACTATGGATCGATCACTTACAATATTTGACTTCTGTGACGAAATATCTGAGTAAGGGTGGGGCAAGTGGTGGATAACAATATCCTTCAGGTACTTGAATGGGGCCAGATACTTCACGAGGACTCGAGACACTAACACCACACAGTCTTGTCTAAACGACTCCAATACATGACTTGTCGGTAGCAGCTTGCCAAGTTGCATATCGTCCAGCTTACTCTGGGGTTTGGTGTCTTCAGTTCCAGTCGGAGGGGATAGTCTGTCTTGGATTGCATATTGGTGAGTCCAGTGGATTGACTTGTTGCTGCTAACCTTTGTCTGAACTCTGGCTTTCACACTAAGATCAAAGTTGTCGGCAACAATTCTGAAAATAGTGACGATTCAAAAATATATATAAGAATTGAGAACCATGTTGTAAAATCCGAAATTGATACGTTTACTATCTCAAGTCCTAGACCTAGAGTCAATATTTAATTTTAATTCTTATTTTCAAGACTTGACGAAAGGAAATAATATTTTCTACCTTTTGTCTTTTGTAGTTTATATGAGTTAAATAAAGTCTAAAGTGTAATAGAATTGATCGAATTATTTACCTGTAGTATTTGCAATTATTAGTTGGCAGTCCTTCGGCTTCGTCTCTCCCTTGGCCCGCGTTGGCGTCCGGCTGTTCATTTGCCTTTGCTTTGTTTTTCCTTTCCTCTAACAAGTCCTTCTTCCAAGTCTGAACTTCTGCATCATATGATTTCCCCATTTCTAACTGCTTATTGACAGTTTGCAAGTGGGACATGCAAATCCCAAGTCGATTTAAACGGGTGAAGTCCGCGCTCTTGACTCCGCTGTGAACCAGCACTGCTGAGATCCTGTGAGCCATTGCAGACATTTTTTGATTTCTACATTTCGCAACTACAGCAGTGACGAGTGCGGTTGTGTTGGTCACTTTGTACTCCTCTCGTTTCGTTTTGCCACAAGCACCACGGACAGATGCCAACCACAAAGGACATACCGTTGTTGCTTCAGCGACAACTTTTTCATTGGAGAAATTCTGGAGATCTTCTGCCGACTTTCTCTTCAATACAGAGTCTCGTCCTTGCTTGCATAATCCGGCAAATTCACGAAAAACGGCAGCTTCTATAACTTTGGGCAAATACTGCTGCACGGATTCCATCCTGAACAATAAATTTAAAACAGTTTGCCAGTCATTGCGTGTGATGTATTTGATCATGTTCCCTGACACGTCATTGACACTTTCATAGCTTCTTGTTCTTGTTGAACTTGCATACTGGATGCAAACATCCACACGCGTTTCGTTTCTTCCACTTGAGACATGAGGAACTTCGGTGAGCTCTGAATTTTCAGTGTTATCGAGTTTGTCGAGTACGTCTTCCATTTCCAAGGGCAAAGCAAGGGCACTGTTGTAATTTATCGAGCTGCTTGCAGAATCTGAAAGTGTTATATTCGGGATATGTGATCCAACTAAAGTTGAAAGCAGTGGTACAGGCAGTGGTAGTGAACGACGAGCAATGACACTTTTGTCCGAAAGTGGAGTTGCGTTCGTTTCCCTATTTGATCTTGCTAACTTCTTTTTCTGAGTGCAGTGTGGCGATTTGTGTTGGCGTTTCCACCTTTCTTCGGCCGCATCTTCAGGTTCACTCCTCTCCTCCGAACGGTTTGCTTTGTTCAAACATATCTTGATCGAACTAACCAAAGCAGCTGCCCTTCTTACTTTGTTTCCACACGCAGAACATACCCTATTCGAACTGATCCCATTTCTCTCTTCCACTGTAAGGCCTAACTCTTCAAGCACACCAGCTAGATTCTTACGAACAACTCCATTTCTTGTAGAGTCTTTGAATATGTTCTCTGTTGAGCTGCCGGCCAAAAAACAGCTGCAGAGCCGACAGTTATCATTCACACTCTTTTCTGTCTTCGGCTTTCTTCCTCTTTTCGAAGCTGGTTTTTTCGGCGTATGACCGCTCATTAAACAGTTTAGTAGGAACAAAATGTAAGCATCAATAAATCGAAAAAAATTTAACAGTATCACTTCTCGAACACGAAGCTTGCACCACAGCGAACGAGAGCTTTTGACAGATGCCGATATTCTTCGCACATTTCGCTTTGTTTGTTTTGATCCCAAATTTCCCGGGGAAAAGCCATTCAAAGGCATCATGTTTAATATTTAGGCGGAGTTGTCAATCAAAAATTGACAGGTCAGGTGAACAGACCTGAACAGAATCCGTGAGTGGTTCTATGACAGTCCCTTTATTTCGCCTCTCTCCCCACTCCTCTTTTCCCCCGGCCGCGCGGCTTCTTCCTCTCCCCAATCTCCCACTTTTCGACCGCGAACTGATTTTCGGATTACTGGCAAAGAAAGGGACTGTTTTGCAGTCTAGTGAAACAATTATTCTACTGAAATAATTAGCCTGCGTGTACATACCACCCTTTTCTCTCACTCAGACGCGCGGTGTGAGTGAGGGAAGAGGGGACTGTACAAGCAGATTATTCGGTCTTGACCTCTACGATCTTACATTAGTGTATTCGACCTCCGGCCTCATAAACTAAATATAAGCCCATAGAAATTGCGACGTCAGTCTCATTAAATATAGATATAAATATGTCTAAACTTTACGCCACTTGCGCAGAGTGCGCGATGTCAAGGCAGAGCTATTATAAAACTTTAAAAATTTGAGAGATAAACTGGTAAAAATAGTAAAATCTGCAACATAGGTTTCACGCTATGCGCGACCATCAGGCTATAATAGATATAAATATCAATATTAATATAAGACTCTCGGCTTGTAGTACTTTTGTAATTTTATTCCATATATGAACTTCTTCCGCTACTGGAGCAGTCTATAACTACCTAAACCGGTCTACCACACCAGCACTAATAAATATAATTCATGTATGTATGTACACACATGCAGTTTGCAGTCCATGAAAACGGACTGCTGGAATGCTGCTATTTACACAAGGAAATCGAACTATAGTACACAACTTCTTATATTACGAACAACAACAATCTTACAAGCCCATTTTCTTCTCAATATTACATTGATACATACATGTCCAAACTCAGGTACATATTAAAGGCCGTCGTATTTCGGATTGGCAGTGAAGGTATGGTATTACTCAGAGATTAGAACAGCATGGGGTTAAGGATATAAACACGTGCACCCTCAAGGACCCAGTTCAGGATACTAAAATCGAGTCTTTAAAACGTTTTGTCGAGGCAATATAAAACAGCTGCAAGTGTCTATAAGCTGTGATATTAACACATCGGAAGTTGTAGAGCACGGGAGAAGTACAAGAGGGACACAAAAGAAAGCCGAGTGTTAGCCAATCAGAGCGTACGTTATATCTACCCTATTTTACAATATTGAATTAATATATCTGACCCCCTCTTCTTTACGTCCTCCTTCAGAAAGAGCTCTCTCCAAACAATGTGTCAATAAGCATTGGCAGATTCAATCCTAAATTATAACAATGTAAAATTCTTCGCACACTATTATTGGCTAACACCCGTGACGGATTCCCCACCTTAAACAAACATAGAATTGTTTTGTCCGAACTACACAAAATTACACACTTCCTTAAACTAGCTCTATATCTACGATAAAAAATGCACAGCTACTTCAAAAAGGTTGTGTGAATACATTTGTGCATACCCAGACAGAAAAGGATTATGGGTAGTCAACGCAGTGAGAATGCATGTTTCTGCTTTGGTAGGCTTATATTTTGGTATTAATTCGCCACTCTTTTTGTGAACTAGTGAACAAACATGTCACATCAACAGTACACTGTGAACCATATATCGGAATGCGTAATGAATTCATGACACAACGTTTTTGAAACAGCAGCAGAAAGTTGGCGCAAAAGCAGAAGTTTTTCAAGTTCAGTCTGGGTTTGAAAGAGCAATTTGAAAGATGAATAAACGATTGTATAAGTAATATCTAACTTTAAACAATGTATATATTATTTTTCGAACATTTTATCAATAATTTACATTGTAATATTATCCTCAATTTTATATTTACTTTTTCTCAGTTTCAAAATATCTGACACAATCTTACCAAATAACTTAATGACAGAAACACTATGGCTTAATCAATTCCCAGAGCAATATACAGAGAGGACAGTGGAGTATCAGACGATTGCTCCGTTATTACTCTAATAACAAAACATAATGCGTCAAATGCTATTAACTGGAAATAATGTAACAAAGGCAGTCTTTCCGACATATAGTTAACAATTATTCCCTAAGTGGAAGTGACTAGTGAAGAATATTCACCGAGGTGAATATTTTTCTCTGGAAACCGACACTGAAAAGGATAATTGTTTTAGTATTTGCCAAACCAGACTAAAATCAGATCTTTATTTTCTTCAAAAAAGCAAAATTTACTTCACATGTTAGGCACACACTCGCGTGTGGTCATGCATGAGTGGCAGGAGGTGAATATCACTGGATATTACTATTCTGATCAGCCAATCAGAGCATGCACAAAAGACTATTTGCTGGTTTAGCAAATACTAAATACAATTATTTAGGGAGAATTAAATGTAAAGATTCCGCAGTAACATTCTTGATCCTAACTCTGATCAGATATCCCGTCCATGTCCACCAGCTGATGGAGGAACAGCATTGCGGAACACCCACAAATAACTGCTAAACTTGACTGACCCATGCAGAACAGCCACTAGTGATTAATCACCACTCTTGGCGGACCTCTTAACACTGGCATCTTCCTTCCATCAACTGCAGCTTGTAACTTGTTTGCTTCTCAGAAGCACTGAACCAGTAACAGGCCAAAAATGTCTTCCAAATCAAACTGCACCGGCACTACTTTCTGGTAACTGTGCTTCCATGTGCTAACTGTTGTCCGTCTCTGCAAAGGCTTACTTTCTCAATACTAAATATTGATGCATCTGTGAGAGCAAGTCAGCGGGAGTCAGTGCTGGGTTCTATATCACTCTTCCTTCTCGCTGACCTAGTAACTGTGTCTTCATGTGTTGACTGTTGTCCCTGTCTCTGCCAAGGCTGACTTTCTCAATACTAAATATTGATGCATCTGTGAGAGCAAGTCAGAGGGCGTCAGTCAGTACTTAGTACTATATCACATTGCTATCTCTCTGGGCTAGTAACTGTGTCATCATGTGTTGACTGTGGTCCAGTTGTCAGTCAGGCGGACATTCTAGTTTCCTTGTATACTGGATTTTCTCTATTATTGTGCCCAGTTGCTAGGTAAGGTAAAATTGCGCTTTATTGACATGATCTCAATACAGATATTGTCAAAGCTACAATTATAAGTAGTAGTTCAACAACAAAACAAAACAAAGGTAATAATTCTAATGAGCGCCCCTCTGACATTTTTCTTTTTTTTTGGTATAGAAAAGGGTCCCGTATTTTAGGTCGAGGTATTTTAAAGGGTCACCTTTT
>JANVCH010012455.1:0-11988 GCA_025505405.1 Epizoanthus rinbou
ACTTCAGTACGTACCTGGAATCAATTGTATTATCACCTGAATCACTCATTATTACAGGCAATTTCTAAGAACCTTTTATCAAGACTTCAGTACGTACCTGGAATCAATTGTATTATCACCTGAATCACTCATTATTACAGGCAATTTCTAAGAACCTTTTTTCTGTAAAAACGTATTGTTAACTACCAATACGTTTGTAAGAGTTATGCATATAACTGGTCTTTCGTCAAACCAATGGGTTGTTCAAAATGTGTAACACAGAACAGTCTTTGAGTACACGGGAAAACAAATTTGAAAGGAGAGTATACAAGCAGCCTGGGAAACTGCCTGCACACTGGTCTTGCCTAACCCCCACTAAGTGGAAGCGAAACTAAACGCGCAACAACAAACTGGGAAACCGAAATTCAATCAATAAAGAGCTCATTCCTGAAAGCAGGATACCCACTCAAGTTCATCACTGACACCATCACAAATTTTGAACAACCCCAAAAGGACGAAACCCTTATCGCAACCCATCGGTTATACGAGAGACCAGTTATATACATACGCCTCCCAACAATGTTATGCCTTTACCAACAAGCTCGCCAAATACACTAAACGGACGCCACTACAATTATTACCCACCCACTCACTGTGATAGACACGTATTTTGCATCTTTCTCTTTTAAACAGAAACACAGTCAACAACACCACTGGACTACTCTCCTCCCCCTGAGACGTCATCTGCTCATCAGTCAATCAAGAAACAAGAAATAATCGCTGTTCCCCCCGTAATGTCATCTATCCTCCATGGCCCCTATCTACCCCCCGCTAACTCCAACAATCAGATTTTCCTTGGACCTCATTATCCACACAACCTGTTCCATCATCATAGGTTCTTTGGCGGTTATCATGGTTACCATGGATTTAATTTTGGTTACCATGACTATCATCATGGACTACATTTTCGTCATTTCAGCCCTTTCACTGACAGTGCTCCAGGTTACAATATTCACTCTAGATCTCACCGGGTAATACCGTATGGAATAAATCACCATTATCACACCCACTGGCCGCATATGAGCTTATCTGGTGCCGTTGTGGCTTCCGACCCCAATGATGGCTTGTATCAGGTACCAGGCACGGGAGCCCTAATACCGAGGCCAATCATGCCCCAACAATATCCAGTAATGTTGGACCATGATATGTCAGCCGCTGGACAAGACGGTCCTGGAGTGGTGTTTGTTGGTGGCCAAGGAAAGAGTATGATTCGTAAGTATGTCAGAGTGGTTTGAGTTTGGACTTATTACAAGTTCTATAATCGCAAGAACGTAAAACTGCCCATCTCACCGAATCACCAAAAGTAACTCATACTATTTGGTACACCAACGCAACTTTGCAGAATGGGGTGCCAAACGAATTGTGCAAAACAAATGTCAAATGCCAAACAAGTGTGCCAAACAAATGTCAACGAATCCACGACAAGTTTATTAGTTGCTACTAGGCCCCAATCGCACTAGAAACAAACGTTTGAAATGTCGCAGACAAATACATCATTGTTCGACTTGTCCCAGTGCGATCGTCTTTTTGAAAATTTGCGTGAACTTTCCGAAAGGGAACTTGTCCTGCTTCGAGGCAGAACAATAGAGGAGAAACATTCGGAAAATTACATCATTTTCTAGACAAGATGTTTTCAAAAATCTTGTCGAGACATTTAAAATGTTTGTCTCGATTTCGATTGGGGCAACAGGAATTATTCACCGTGTGTTACTACATTCTACACTCGAAGATAAAACCCGTATCTTCGCACAACCATGTAAGATCCTCTATTTATTTGATAGCCAAACTAACAATGTTTTCTTGGGATAATTAGTTTGCTCAATCGCGTCCTCTTGTTTGCAGAAATATTATATTCCGCAGTCTGTGATGCGAAAGACCTTGTCTGTCTGTGTGTTTGTGTGTACGGGAACCCCTCCTACGTCCAAGGAGGGAATTGCACGAGACTTGGTCTCCAAGGGCAACTTTGCAGTGCCGAGGTCACAGGCTAGGTTTTGTTCAAGGTTGCCCCAAAAATAAGAAAAGATAAAAAAGAGTAGTTAAGCTGAGAATTGAACACTCGCTCTGGTAACCACACACTCAACAACTGGGCTAACCGGTCGAGTCAAGATAAAGTCTCTACAGGTGTCTTTCCTACATAGATCATCCAAATGACCTCGAATCGACCTGTTAGCTCTTTCTTAAATAGATAACCGAAAGTAACTGAAAGTAACCGAAAGTAACCGAAAGTAACCGAAAGTAACCCAAATGAACTCGAATCGACCAGTTATTTCGGTTGGTAAGTAAGTTGTTTAAAGAGCGGTTGATTGTGTTCGATTCTCAGCTTGACAACTTCTTTTTTCCCTTCTCTTTAATAAACCTTAGACATTTTCTAAGTTTACCCGCCTTAGCTGAAACAATAACAGCAGAAACATAGATAGTAAAAAGGAAAAGAGAACCGAGATGAAAGATCAAAGAGAACAAAGAGCTATCGTTAACCAAGATCAAAGAGCTATGTGAACAGAGAACTAACTGCTATCTGAACAAATATAAAAAAGTTATCCAAAGAAAGATCAAAGAGCTATCTCAACAAATATATAAATATCAAAACGCTAGCCAAAGACTGATCAAAAAGCTATCCATAGATAGGTCAAAGAAACCAAAGGTTACTCAAACACAAAGAGAAACACAGAACATAGAAACTTCTTTAAGAATAAAGATTTTTTCAGAACAAAAGGGAACAAATAGGGAGATTTGGAAAGATGTTAGCTATGGAAACAATGGAACCCTAATACTCAGATATTGAAATAAACAGGATTGCAGGGGAGGGGTATACAGCTTTTAGCCCGCGACAAATGGCCCTGCCAATGCGTACGATTTCTCAGTAAATGGTGGCCATTTCTGTGTTTTCCCTCAAGTCATATGAACACGAGTGTACGTTTATGCGAACACGCGTTTTCTATTTCCTCTAATACACAAAAGCAGCAACTACACGAACAATGATTTTCTATGTTTTCCATTGAGTTATGGTAAAGGGCTTTCAACCAATCAGAGAGCTCGTTATATGTTGAAAGCCGTTTACCAGAACTGGATGGAAACATGGCTTCGTTTATTTTATGTCAGAAATAGAAAACATTACCAGTTATGCTAACACTCGTGCAAGTTTGTGAGAACGCGAAATAGCAGTGGAACACTCACCTTCGGCTCGTGCTACCACAACTAGTTCTTATTCTCTCTGCGAGCCAAAGGCGAGATATATATTGAAAACACGGGTAATGTTTTCGATTTTGTTTTAATAAAATAAACGCAACCATGTTTTCCATCGGTAAACGGCTTTCAGTCAATCAGCGCGCGCGTTATATCTAGTATATGTTATAATTTGTATTCATGCATGATTACTTTGCATAACGTAGTCTTGTTAAATATCATGATCAATGATTCTGGTAATGTGTAATTCATTGCTCGCTAATTTGTTTACAGCTGTAGATCCGGCCAACGTCGAGAACCAGATATTGCAGAACAAAGCCAATCTACACAGTAGCCCGCGTTTAGACGTACAGGATCTTGTGCTAGAGCAGAAAGCCATTAACTCGCGCATCAAATGACTGAACCAAGATACACATAAAATTTGAAGACACAGCTCCTAGCTGCTCCTATTATAAATCCCAATCTCTCTGGCCATGGGACATACAACAAGTCTAAATGATATTGCAATATCTTTGTGTTTTGCTTAGTTCATGATCAGGCTCAGAAACAGTGATAACTGATAAAGAATATCAAAGTTCCGTTTTGTGCATTAACACGTATGTCAAATCATGGAAATGGTTTTCATTGGATAGAGGAAAAATTCCATTACTACTGTTATAATCAAATAAGGGTTATGGCTGGCGAATACTATAAAAACCCATTTTGGGGCAAAAACGCTCTAGCCCTAAGTAGTATATAATGCATGTTTGCATAATAATAATAATAATAATAATAATAATAATAATAATAATATAGTTCAAAAGTTCAAAAGCGCTTTACAATAGAATAAAATACAATATATATGATAAGTACACTAAAAATTGTAAAACTATCACAAATGGACTGAAATAAGTTAATACCCTGGATATATAGCAAGAGGAATGGTACCAATACTGAAGAGCTAAACATTACAACTCATTACATTGTTAAATAAATATATTTTAACACTGGAGAGACCTCTGGCTTAATCTATTTTTACGAACAAGATGCTTTAGTAGGGGTAGGGGATAGGTACATTTGTTTACCTTGACAGAAACTCCGCATACTTGCCCGGGTCCTTCAAAAAGTGAACAATTCTGATTTTCAATGAGCAGAAATCCTGCAAGTAACAACCGGACCCTAACAAGACAACTCATCTTTCTTCATTGTTATATTTGACAACAATAAACTTATTACGAGGATTCAAAACACTTTCAGTTACAACACATTTTACGCTCGGTTCTTTTCTGTCCAAATAAATATATTTTTAAAACTGTGTAAGACATTAGAAAAAATGTACATAGAGAGTACAAGAACTAATATTTCTAATCCTCGCCATTGTGTTGGATGCGGTTTCTAGATCCGAGTGCCATGAACAATGCCGAGGCACAGCCGAGACATAGTTTCATAGCACGCGTATCTAGAAACCGTGTCTAACACACTGGCGAGGATTCAAAAATACTTCTCATGCTACATTAGATATTCATGATACAGAGGCCAATGACAACAGAGCTATCAAATGTTGTATTGTGCTCGCTTAGAATTCACGCTTTTTTGCAGTCCTGAAGGTTCAAGGTGAACATTCCTTTAGTAGACAATCTTGTGGAAAGGTGCTATTTCTTCAGCGGTGCCGAGTAGAGCGGAATAACAAAATTCCATGGCTGGAAGGAAACCCTTTTGGGTTAAACGAAATGTCGGCGGAAAGCTTGAATTTTTGGTTATTAAGTTTGTTCAAGAGGTTTGCGACACATCGGAAAATCCCTCACCAGATAATATGGTGCGTCAAGAGAAACGCTGGAGGAGCTGGGCCGTGCTGAAGTGAATCCTTTGGACCCTAAGAATGCTACGTAAGTTCATCAAACTTGCATGTTTAGTCTGAAATTATTTAATAGCAGGTCTTTTATTTATTTGGAACATCGATTTGTATAGTTTTTAGATGTTTAGAGGAGTCCTAGACGCAGAAACAAGCCCATAATAAACCTGACCCGGCAGCTTTGGAGCAATTCAATTTGAGTAATACCAATTTGCACAAGTGACTATAGCAACAATGCGATTAGCAAAATTTTGTTTTTCGTACGTTTTTGTGTGTATTTTAGAGTATTGTCGAACTGAATGCAACTACCAGTCACACGGAGGTACTACGTATGAAACAACCGGGTTAGTACAGCAAACTCAAGTAATGCAAAGAGTCCGTTCCGCCACCCACTAATTAATGTATATTTTCTATGGTCTGTAATACTCAAATTCCATGAGTCAAGACCAACATGGTAAATAACGTTTAGGTGAAAATAACGTTTAGGTGATTAACGGTTGAGTTGAAATTTGAAAACAGTAGGACGGCTCGGGCGGTGAGTTTAATTTGATCGATCGTGTTGCCATACTCTGATTTTGCTTTTAATTGAAATAGAGATATATTTAAACCGTTGTTTTGAGAACGCTAATTTACAACTAGTATAATCCTTGGCCGTTACGTATTTTTCCATACAAACGCTCTTAAATGAACGATCTACTTTATATTATGATATGGCATAAGCAAAAGAACAGTTGGTTTAATGATTTCGGTAATACTGTGACGGCAGCGTTCTGACAGAACGATTTATTCGGTACGATCGCTCTCAAAATAACGGTTTACTTATTTTGCTACGACGATCGAGCTAAGAGATGGCAGGGCTCTTAAAATAACGATTGGCCGGGTTTATTGATTTCGGATTTTCGGTAGTACTGTGAATACTGTGTTCTGAAAAGAACGGTTTATTTAAGTGTGTCCGGGAAAATCTGTATTGAATTATCGACATATGGGCTTGACTAGACTGTGGTTCAGTTAACGCTACGAAGAAAACGACGCGGTGACGTTTAACCCTTGCACGCTGTCGAGCAAATTGAAAATATCACGTGGGGCGTATTTGGCCTATCTGATTGGTCAAGACCGAGACAACGCCCACATATCATCTACCCTCTTATTTTTCCTCTTTCGTTAATCTTTTTGATATGACGTAGTGATTAAACTGGGCCGCGCTGTGTGGATGGGAGAATGGGACGTGTTCGACCTCGATTTGAATATTGCTAAACAAAATGACGCTTGGAAGCAACGATATTCTGAACATGAGATACGTTCAGATGTAATATCTTGCACGTGTTGTGTTTGATTGCGTCTTATAAAAATAATTAATTGTGAACTTTGAATTTGATTCCAAACTATTAGAAATATCTAAGCATGTCGTTTTGATGAAATGCAGACAGTAAGACTATCTTGTTTTTCTTAGAGCGAGGTTATCGCTGGTAATGCATTTCATGGGCGCCCATTTAATAGGTTGTCGATGGCATGCAAATACTATTTCCTATTAAATTTTTCTCCTGAACTATTTTCTTTCCTGATCCATATATTTGCCAGATCTATATAGTCAGTGTTTACGGCTGATAAAGATATATTCCTGATAATTGAGGACGATTTCGTCGACACTGGCGCAAGAGTGCTTTGTGAAGAACAAGAAGCAGCAGAAGAACGTTGTAGACAGCCTCAAACAGGAATATCAGCGACGAATGAAAGACACGAGTTGAGGCAGACGTGTGAGGATTCGAGCCTTGCTCTCGATGTAAGGTCACGAAATCGAGAAGGAGGCATAAATAGATTACACTTCATCTGGTTGCATTGAGCTGGAACTAACAACACAGTAGTCTGGAAATCGACCGATTGGATCGACGCGACACGACTTAGGTATCGGGCAAAATGTATTGACCAGAATGACAATTAATGGCCGATCGAGTCATTGGGAAGTTTGATGGACACGAACGCGCATTTATCTAATTCTAAGAACACAAATGGTGCCAAATAACGGTTTTGTAACAGTTATAGAGTACGATGGATTAGCTTTGGCTTATCCTATGCTCACTTGTGGTTGTTTCGTAGAGATCCGTGATATACCACCGCGGAACGAATTATCTGGGACCACATCTCGAAACTACCATGTTTATACACGTGTTACAAACAGGAAAGACGTAAACTGTATGATTTTTTTGGATAAAACCCAAATAGAAGGTAAGAAGTTCGCATTTATGGGATGTTTTCCACTGAACTTGGTATTGAATCTGAAAAATAACTGATTTAGTTCGCTAATGTTGTCAAAGTACGCTGTATTTAACGCCGTATAATTTGGAATTGACAATTGCTCAAGATTTAATAATAGGTGTGTACACTATTGAAGCAATATACTCTATTCAGCAATAATAAAATTACTTATCGATGACAATCAGTTTCTCTGTAGCGAGTCTTGAAAGTTGCCTGAAAATTGCACCTCGAACCAGGCCTCCGTGGATGTAAGTCTGGTTTGAAGTTTGGTGGCTGATTTTATCACTTGCACATGATGACCTTTCAGTACCGAAAAAATGAAGGAAATATAATTTTCAAACGCGCGACGACCGGACTGCTTTTACATAGACTGCCTCTTAAAGTTGTAAAATGTAAATGGAGTAAAATGTAACTATATATAGTTTCACGCTCGAAGCGATCATCAGACTAAAGTTTGTAGGGATTATGGCGGTTAAAACTAGCTGCATAAAAGTTGTATTCATGCCGGAATATGTGGGAAACATGAAATATGTTATCAACTGCCACAACTCAAAAGTTCTGCGACCCGAAAAACCTGCAACTACAGAGAAAACTTTCAATTACCGGTATACCGTTCAAAGCCAACTGTCCTCTCGATGGCGCTTGCCTAACAACAAATTAAACCTTGTATACAAAGCCACGATTTCAGCCGAAAACAAGGAATGATCGAACACGATTTCAAAACTAGATGCCGCAATCACAAGCTCTTTTTCAACAGTGAGAAATATGCCGCAAACACGGCTTTATCGCAGTACGTGTTGGAATTGACTGAAGGAGGCAAAGTCTAATTGAAACGAGCGAACTCCTACAAATACGGTTCCAAACAATACAACCTGTGTTTGGCAGACAAACTGTGCATTTTAAAATATAAGAAACAAAACATTTTAAAGTTAGCGAATGCCGACATAAGAACACATTTGATGCAGCTAGTTTTAAATCACCGTAATCCATACAAACATTAGTCTGAAGATCTCTTTTATATTTTACAATTTTAACTTTCAATATTTTATATTTCTGATACATATTTTCCTCAATTTCCCTGACGTGCTTTCCTGATATATATTTCCCTGATTTCGGTGTATATATGCGTTTCCTGATGTATATATTTATCCAACAAGCAAATGGCCTTAAACGAAACGGTTTTGGCAAGAATATCCTTCAACAAGGAAAAAATATTACATTACTATACTTGAAGAAAACGGGTGGCAAATTTGTACTGTAGGACAATTTTGAAATGTCTAAGTTTCAGATTGAAATTCCACTGAATTGTACATACATTGTTTAAAAACTTGGAATTCATTACTACCACTTGCTATTAAATACATATGGAGATATTTGGACTAACAAAATATTTTAGTTGGGAAAAAAGGACTCTTAACAGATCTATCTTGATCTATTGAGTGTAAATGAAGGCTTTGCCAAACAAAAATAACTGTTGTCTCGTGGATTTACTCATGCTGAAGCTTTTTTCTACAATGAGCTACATTAATGCTATCCCAGTAGAATATGGCGCATAGAATTGAAAAATGCAAGGAATACTAACCTATCAGATACTACACGTACAAAAGAACAACTTTCGATAAATGGAAATTTGACAAGTTGCCCAATACTAAAACAGAAAAATATCAATCTCGATCTTATTTCAATCCATGATCTCAAGCACTCCCACAGCGTGTGAACAACAAATTACCGCAGCTTATCCTAATGTTGAATTTAATGCAAAACTGTATACACGAATTACCTTTCAACAGTAGGCACGGAATCACGACAGCTTCAATGTAAAATACTAAACCGAGTCTTGTGCATAAACAAACTGCTTTTCTTAGAAAGAAAAATAGTACTGACACCTGCATAGCATTATGAACTTTCTGTGATATATTCGATGACACAATCGAATACTTAAAGGGGCCAGATTCACGCAGGGATTCACGACTTTACTACATAAATTTCTGATTTCTGAAAATAACTTTTACGTTCCATAGTTAAAGGGTATTTTAAAAAATGAAACAACTATTTTTTAAAACAAAACCATTAATTAAGCAGGTTCATCGCGGTGATATGCATCAGTTGGCTATTTTAATAATTTGCTCTGCGGACCAACACTAAATTATAAATGTCGCTTCACAACACATTACTATAATCTGCTTCAATCGCCTTCTAAAAAGGCCATAGACCGACCAAAAACTGGACTGAGAAACACAGGCTTATGTTCGAGTCACTCATTCTAGTCATTATTTGTGGCACTTTTAACTAATATAGATTTGTATTTTGTGATCTTGGCGTTCTAAATCATGAACTTAAGTTGATAAATCAAGTTATATATTGCATGTCGAAGAAGAAAACAAAACCTGATCTCTCTATCTTTCCGTTATAACTTCGCCGTGTATTAGTCGTCGACTGAGCTAAGTTCAGCGAAAAGCAGAGGAGCTTTAGAAAACTATTACGACAAATGGGACATCTGCTAGAATGGCTCCAAGACCAGAAGTCAATATAATTATAACATATCTCTGTAAGTATTATAGATAATTGTTTGCTAAAACTTTCATTTTATTTTATTTTTTCAATTCACAATTGTAATTATTTTCCTTTTCAGTATACTTACTTTGTTCAAATATCTATATAACCATAATTGTATTTAATTTAATTTACTAGGAACTTGTATTGACATCATACAAATAAAAAGACGTCCTTAGTTCTGATACCCAAATTGAGCAAGCAAATCTTGATTGCATATGTTCAGTTAAATAAAACCTTTTCATATACAAAAGCAAAGGGAAACATCAATACTTACCCAAACGTTCATCGTTGAAGTAGACTTCTGCTTTTTCTTGAGACAATAAAGAACTTTCTGCTTCGAAACTTTGTCACTATGTTATGATGTTCTGTCCAGAACTACCCTAGCTTTTATATTTGTTACCTCCTTGTAATTAATTGGTCATAACTGAACAAATGACATTATTGAATGATTGTTTAATTTCTCGCTTGTCCCACGCATAACACGTACCGTATCCAGAAGTTATCCTGAAGTCACGCCAAAATAAAGATGCAATTTGAACAGTTTCGGTCCCCAGACTGAAGCTTACTGACATAGCCTGCGTTGCCAAGTTACCTTACCTTGTTATTGGCACTGGAACGTCAAACTGCTGCAAATCACAAATAATGTTCAAAACGCGGTGTGTTTGTTACTCAATAAAATATATGAAGGGTGTATATATAAAAGGGATCATGTGTAATAAGGGCCTTTTGACAAAAACACCCTTCATGATAAATGCATATTAGCACATATTCTTACAAATCTTTCTTTGAAACCATGCGTATAAAATACACTGACTTAGGCCAGTTACACTATACCGGATAGCTTTCGTGCTGTTATGAAATCATAGCGGATAGGCTGTTTGTTTACACTTGGAACGATGTTTCTGGCACAATTTTTGTGCCAAATAGCACGTATGACTCAACGCTTTTAAAAGTGATACGTCGCATTTCGGATACATTTTTTCGTCCAGAGATTAATGCAGTGTAAACACCAAGCGACACTGGTCCGGAAGTGAAAAGGGCGAGCATAGCCCGGAAAACTAGCGTAGCAAGTGTTAACGAACGGCCTATCCGCTATTGTTTTATAACGGCACGAAAGCTATCCGGTATAGTGTAAACGACTTGTAATAACTTGGTATCGTTCCTATTTAAACTTCAACACAAGGACATGCGCGTCGACACGAAATCATATCCGGTATAGTGTAAACGAGGCATTAAGCACAAGTAATCAGTCCTCATTTCACAACGGCTAGACATAAACAAGTCAAGGTCAAGCCCTCACTCCCCCTCCCGCCACCCCTCTCCAAATGGAAATTAAATCGGGGAAAGTGGATGGAAAACGTGCGACTGAGGTATTATTAATATTTGGCTATCACAGTCACCTTTTGTAACCCCTATTTACTCTGTTCCTAAAACAGTGACGGTGGAATGGAATGTTTTGTCAATAAAATAATTATATCCAGTGCTTTGACTTTGCGGGCGTCTGCTTGTTCCGCCATCAATAGCCATCAATGACATTAATAGCCATTCGTTTCCTGACATTGGCTATACAAGCTAATCGTTTGACATTGACTGGAATAAGTAATGTCAGCAAACAAATGTGTGAATGACGAATCACTTGCTACAGTTATGAATAATAATTCATGCCACAAGATGTCATGATACGCCTGTCATGATAAGATTCATCCTGTCATGATAAGATTCATCCCACAAGATGTCATGTTACGCCTGTTCAAGGCGTATAACTTGCCCCACTTTGAATATCGTGGGCCACTCCTCTTAGGTATTGGGAAAATGGAGGCAAAGAAGATGGAAGACACGAACGGGTACATATTAAGAACTGTCTTGGACTTACCGAAATCTCACACATACGAATCACTTCTTAAGTTAGTTACCATTAGAACATTGACTCATCGCAGATTTTATCAATCAATCGTTCTACTCTTTAAATGTTTGAGCAATCAATGGCCGGCATGTGTTCTTAATTTTGTAAAGCTTAGGGTAAGTCTTCGTAATTTTGTAAAGCTTAGAGTAAGTCTTCGTAATTTTGTAAAGCTTAGAGTAAGTCTTCGTAATTTTGTAAAGCTTAGAGTAAGTCTTCGTAATTT
>JANVCH010012566.1:0-11985 GCA_025505405.1 Epizoanthus rinbou
GCTCTAAATGGATATTAATTTAAACCGATAAACACAGTAGGTTGAGTGACCTATACCATATGTATAGTGGCAACAAACACTTCGGACACAATAAACTTACGGAGGCCACAGCCCCAACGCGTGCCATTATCTAACTGACTGGGCAGCGGCTTAAAAGTAACGGTGTTCAATTCCTTCCAAGAAGAAGGCCCAGTAGAATTGGAATTCCTCCCCACCACATTAGCATATGAAAGAAAATGCCTGAAACCATGAGTCTCATTCAACGGGACATGAGCCCGAGCAACTTTGTCTTTGTCAACATTATTTACGCTATTTACATTAGAATCTATTTTATCGGCATTCGCCACATTATCGGCATTAACTACATTATCTGCGTTCGCAACGTTATCAACATTCGGTACATGACCTGTGGCCATGATGGAGACCAGGCCTAACAGGCCGAAGAACAAGAAATAAAACCAGAAATAGACGATGAAAGCCCGAGCCAAGCCGAGCCTCAAACGAAAATATTACAATAAAAAAAGGCGCGAAATCGCAATTAATATACAGGGAGCTAAAATACGCCCAAGGGCGTAACCAGAATTAATTACACAAGAAAAGACGAGAAGCACGAGGCCGAGAAAAACTTACCAATAATCGCAAAAATCGATAATCGGAATCCCAGAAGAATTTACCAGCACTTAGTGCAAGCTCCCGCGTTTTTTTATTTTTTATTTATTTATTTTTTTTGTTTCCATCCTAGAGGTCAGCCGGGTGTGCAAGGACTGACATAGGGTAGCAGGAGAGGGTACCATTACGTCAAAATCACCCAGGTATCGAACCTGGCCTCTTCTGTGAAGAACAAAAAGCGGCAGAGACAAAGACTTTACAAACAAGGAAGATCAAAGTTTACGTGGACAAAACGCCATATAGAGTTGTTACCCAGTTAGCATGCGGCGTGTGTATGTGTGGTGAGCACTTAACCAACATTAACAGCGGGGATTGCTTTCTGCTGGTAGACGAGCGACGAACGCAAGTCATCCAAGACAATCACAACATTCAACACAGCTTTTTTTGGTTAGTTTTAGAGTTAAAATATGCACCTAGAAGCAGGGACACAGGAATGCATTTAATTAAAGATTTTTAAATTCAAAGCTTTAACGCGTACAGATGAGTAGACACCGGTTGACAGGTGGATACTTGGACACTGAAGGATACTGGCAGAGACAGGTGGAGGATGGAGTTGACGTAGGAACCAGAGGACAGGACGAATAGATGGGATCCATCAACTGTCGAGGCTCGGCCACTGCAAAGGAAGGTTAGTAACAGCACTTAACAACAATAACAGCGGGGTTTGCTTTCTGCTGGTAGACGAGCGACGAACGCAAGTCATCCAAGACAATCACAACATTCAACACAGCTTTGTTTGGTTATTTTTAGAGTTAAAATATGCACCTAGAAGCAGGGTCACAGGAATGCATTTAATTAAATGTTTTTAAATTCAAAGCTTTAACGCGTACAGATGAGTAGACACCGGTTGGCAGGTGAATACTTGGACACTGAAGGATACTGGTAGGGACAGGTGGAGGATGGAGTTGACGTAGGAACCAGAAGACAGGACGAATAGATGGGATCCATCAACTGTCGAGGCTCGGCCACTGCAAAGGAAGGTTAGTAACAGAAACAACAACAAGGATTACCATATTGTTAACTTTAAGCTGAGCAGAATATTAGAGGTTTATAGAAATAAAACCAGGGAAAATGGATGGAAAAGCGCTATTCGCGCACCACTGAAGCCTGAAAACTTCCTTATCTTTGCTGTAGTCGATGGTACGAAAATGGCACTTGAGGGAGAAATACAAAAGGGCCTTGATTGAAGAAATAGCACCACGAAAGTGGTAGTCATTCCTAGCAAGCCATAGGGAGTATTTGTACAGGGTTAAGGTCAAGAAAAATACCTTAGGAGTATTACGGGATTCAGCGGCATTGAAGCCGAAAAGGACGTGGCACGCAGATTACAAGCGAGGACTTCTGTAACAAGAACGTAAAGGAGGGGTGATAAGGGGCAACCCTGGCTCATTCCCCTGGACAGCGCAAAGAACTCAGAAGTAAATTGGTTCAAGTAGATCGAACTATGTTGCGAATATGAAAGACCACTCAACCCGATCAAAGGCTTTTTGTTGATCCAGGAAGAGGGCCGCTGCAGGCGAATCTGTCTGGTCCCAATAATCGACTGGATCGCGCAACAGAGAAGTATCGTCACCAATGAAGCGACCTGGAACGCTTCAGGACTGATCGATATTCCTAACTACTTCAGTGACTTTAAGAAGTCGCGCCGCCAGGGTGCGCGCCGCGATCTTATAATCCACATTGAGAAGGGAAATAGGGCGCCAGTTGGACATATTAGACCTTTCAACACCCCCCCCCCCCCCTTTGTGCAGAAGGGTAATTAAGCCCCGACTTTGGGAAGGGGACAAGGTAACATTCTGTAAGGTTAAGGTTAAGAATGAAAACAAGATCTCCCCCAGGATATCCCAGAAGGCCAAATAAAATTCCAATATTGAATCCATCGAGACCCGGAGCGCTGGCTCTGCATTCGTCAATAGAAAAAAGCCCTCAACACGAATCGCGCTGCTCTTCAGACAAGGACTCAGTAAGCTCGTCGAGCATTTCATATGCAAGGGAGTCATCAATCGAAACCGAGGAAACGAGATCAATATAAAATTGGCGGAAAGCAGACAAGGATTCCAAGGAAGATATAAGTAGAAGATGTTTCACCCTCCTCAGCCCAATTGACACGAGCACAAACAGACGCTGCTTTTTCTTTATCTCTATCGAGTTGTTTTACTGCAATGAGAAGTTCATTATAACACGGAAGGACGGAGAGATGACTCTGATCTAATTGGGCTTTAAGGTCAGACAGTTCGGACAGGACATAATTGTAATGTTGATTCTGAAGTTTGGCAGCGAGCCGTCAATAATCAATACAGATGCGTTTGATGTGCGCTTTTCCTATATCCCACCACGTAAGGGGGGAAGGGAAGTCATCGCGCAACAACTGCCAAGAAGACCAGAAATCGGAAATTGTTTCTCGAAGGTTCGAATCGTCTAGGACGGACACATTTAGTTTCCAGTAGCCCGGACCGACGTCAATGGCGCCAGGAAGGGCAGATATATTAAGTAGCAAGGCACTATGGTCAGAATACGGACACGGGAGCATTTCACAAGATGAAGCAGACTGAACCCAGTTAAAGGGACAGAAGATGTAATCAATGGGCGAGGCAATCGAACCGTTAGACTTAGTCCACGAAAAGGAGTTGGCCGAAGGGTGCAAGGCGCGCCAGATGTCAATGGTGGACGAATCGCGTGCAATGCGCCGAAGATGGTCGGGACAATCGGCACCACGGGAAGGATTGCCCCCGCGTCTGTCCCGAGAAGAATCGGTCACAGCATTAAAGTTGCCGGCAATAATATTACAGGATAGAGGGTCGGACAGAGTTGAAAGGTTGTCAAGGAATTCATTGCGGTCAGGATTACGATTCGGAGCGTAGACGGATGATATGCAGAACTTAACATTGCAGTATGAGACTTCAGCCCTGGCACAGCGACCTTGATCGTCTTTCCAGGACTGAGAAACCGAAGCGGTACATGACTTTGAAGCAAAAATTGCAACGCCTGTACTTTTGTTTGATTTATGAGAGGCGGCGAGGAGACAGTAGAAGGGCGCAAACCAAGAAGAGAGTTCTGAGTCAGAAGTCGCGTGTGTCTCTTGGAGACACAAAAACAAAGGATCTTTAACACTAAGCCATTGCAAAAACACACGTCGTTGGTCATCGTCTCTCAGACCGTTACAGTTAAGAGACAATAAGAAAATGAATGAGGTTATTTACGAACGCGCGAATTTGAACGGGACTTTCTCGGCCTCTGGGACTGGGGGGGAGATACCTGGATGCTAGAGCCCGGACGCGGTGAGCGCGAACGCAGACGATTAGGTTCGGAAACGTGTTGCACATGCTTGCAATTATGTTTAGCGGAAGTGTTAGACTTAGTGCCGGACTTCGGAGCTTCTAAATGCGATGTTTTTGTTGAATTAGTGAGTCAGATTGTGACCGAGTAATTGAGGCTTGGCAGCAGAATCTATTCTGACCCCCAGCAGAGCTGCGCGGCCGCGGCTGTTTACCTGAGTGAGAACGAACACGAACTGTCGAACGTTTCGTATCAAGATTCGATTAGCATTTGCTCTTTACACTCGCCATTATAGCCATAATACATCACTACATCATTTCCGATTATTCAAAATTAACGACCTTTTATTCAGAATATTCGGGGAGGATAGAGAAAAACGAAAAAAAGGCTCAGACCAGTGCGATTTCCAATGGAAAGGTAATAGTTTTGGTCGAAATCATTAAATGTTTGTTAGTTTTACATGACTCTAATTGGAATGGCCGACAAGATCCAGTATATTTCGAGAAATTAGCCTCGAAAGATTGAAATCGTTCTTTTCTTTGTGTTTGAATGATTCCAACTACACATTTTTTCAGAAAGACAACCATTCCAATTAGAATCGTCGACTGCATCATTTCAGGGATTAGTTAAATATAAATTCAAAACTCTAGTAGATGAAATCGGCTTGGTCTAGATCAAGAAACAAAGGCCATTTTCAAATATACATAACGCAGTCACATGACCGTTACCATGGCAACACGTTGATCAAAAATATAAAGTATACTGGCAACTTGTTACTTGCCAAGTGGCTTTTGAAACAACAAAATATACGAAGAGATATTAGTGAATTTTCTTAAATAGGTTCCAGGCAAGAGATATCCAACTACAGACCAGTTTCTTTAACGTGCATATGTAGCAAGATAATGGAACGTATAATTTCTTCTAACATCTCGAAGCACTTCGAGCAACATCAGATCTTCTCCGATTTTTGCAGCATGGCTTCATGCAACGTGACCATGCACTTGGCCCAAGTTATTTCTCCAAGACACCCATACCATTTCCTAAATGGCACCTTCTTCGAACCAGATAAGCCCCTATTACTCCGGCCCTATTAATAAGAGAAGAAATAAATATAAAACGGGTTCGTTTTTGAGCCGATCACAACTCCTTTTTTGACAAGAATAAAAAGGGGCTGAAGAGTGAGGGTTTGAATGAAATATACAAATCATATTATCCTGTCAAATCAATATGCACAAAATAGCCTGCAGGCCGGCTCATTTTTTTTGGGGGGGAAAAGGAAAAATAAACAGGGGAAAAAGAAGGGGGAGGGGGAAGAGAAAATGAGCCTGCCCGGAAGCCATTGTATTCAGAGATCAAGCTTCGTGAAAAACAATGCAGCGATTTGATTGGTTGAGAGTGTGATGATGTAAGACCGGAAGCTGACATGCATGCTAGAAACAAGATGGTGGTAAGCGGTGGAGGAGTTGTTGTTAAAAGCGAAATTTTAGATTCAGTTTTAGAAGTGTTTAAGCAGACGCTTGGATTTAGTATCCAGTTAAGAAAGGAGCAGAACGTGGAGGTCAATTGCTTGCTGGATGGAAAAGATGTTTTAGCGGTTTTACCTACAGGTTTTGGCAAAAGTCTGAAATTTCAGACTTGGGTGAAAGCGACTAGTCTGTTGGAACAAGCAAGAAGAGCAATTGTTCTTGTTATTACGGCTTTGAACAGCATCTCGGAAGACCAAACTTTAGAAGCACATGGACTTGGAATTACAACTGCTTGTCTCAGCGATTTGAGTGAGGAAGAACTAAAGAGCGCAAATTTTCAACTTCTGTTTAGTTCCGCCGAAAGTGCACTGGATCCGAAGTTTCTCAACACGCTGAAAGACATGAATTTTGCGCTTCATCATGCTCTTTCAGGGATCGTTGTTGACGAATCTCATGTGATCAAGATCTGGACCAGCAAAAGGTAATTGCTTGCTTGCTTCACAGTGAGTTGTCAATTATCGAACATGTTTGTGTTCGTCCTGCAGTAAAAAACACTGTCGTTTAAATTTTAAATTCGCATGTCATCTGACATCTGATCTGCATGATTCACATGAAACTGAAAATATTCAACCTGAAGTAGTGAAGATGACTTAAATTTAAATCCTTTTACTGTTTTTCTGATTTTTCCTGCACAAACTTTGCATACTCTGTCAGAAAGGTCTCGTTGTTTCTCTGCCACTAAACCGATTCTTTTCAGAAGCTGTGACAAAACAGGTTTTTATTATCCAAAACACAGCCACCTGTAAGCAGTGCAGGGAACATTTGACTGAGCTCGTTGGCCATACGGAGATCAGGGAACCTGTATACCTGCCCCAAGCTAGCGAACCAGAAACATTGGAACCCAGTCCAGAAACGAACGACCCACCAGCACAATAACAGGTAAAACTGTAACCACTATTAGCATTATATTCATGTCATAGCAGGTCTTCTAAGCTGCTGAATAATTAATTTAATTAACGTCTTTTGGTGAAAGACTGCTGTTTATGTATCTCATTTTGCGGTTTCCCGCCTGTATAACTGAGCTGTCATTGTCATAAAATATTACAGTATTTCCCACAATGGCACGTCATATTGCATGTATTAAAATAATGTCGGTGTTGTTATCCCCTTTATTTTACTGCAGGAGGAGGAGGAAGAGGACAGTATCACATCGAATGAGCTAACAGCTGGTGTTGGGCACTTGAAAATTTCTGATGACCGCTCCATTCTTTCCCCGGAGACCACAAGTACAGTGTCTTCTTCTGGAGAAGGGAACAGGTTGTCAACTATTGACCTGGGACCCCGTGCCGCATTCAACGCTTTCCTGAACCAGAGCAAAATTCAGCCTCTCGGAAGACCCTGGCTAGAGTGGGGTAAATTCAGTGAAAGAACAAAACAGTGTTATGTACAGAGATCAAGCGAAATTGTGTCGACAGTTTTCAATGTCGTTTCGCCCATTAACGCGCCCCATCTGTGGAAAGCACTGCAGACGTCCAGTGCTGTGAAGCAGCGCCTTTGTTTTGACCAGCCGTCTCTACCATCCGAGACAGCAAACTTGGAAGCACTTGCCAAGGCCTACTCCAATTCAACTAGTTGGGACACGCGGCAACAAGTGCTGTCTGTCATGGCTGATCACAGAGTACATTCCAGGTTTAACACAGTACCGCTACACAATGGCCAACGTGCGCCGAATTCAGTACAGTGCTCCTGATCCTACCGAGATGTCTCCAAGACTCCAGATAGACTGACGGCAGCTAGACCACTTCCTGGATTTCATTACCAGCCCTCACCTGGTGCAGGACATACCATTTGGCGAGAAGCACTTAAAGCTTTCTTCGGGAAAAATCCTCACTGTGCCCAACACTATACACAATGATTCCTGAACGCAACTTTACGCCTTTCAGTAGAAGTACCATACTGCGCATTCTGTCAGAGTGTAGTGCATTTGTGCGCAAGTCTCTTCAGGGCCTCGATTACCTCGCAGTGGAGGGAGCACAGGCGTTTGACGATCTCGCCTCGATAGTACAACGATGATGGTGGAGAGTGGTCAGCTAGGACATAACATGCGGGAAAACTATACCTCAAAGGCGATTATAAGGTATTATGTTGTTATATATGGACATGTTTTGGGGAAGGGTGTGGTCATGAGTTATCCCACTAACAGGAACTATAATAGATACGCAGTTGCGGTGTTATTTAGTTGTGGTGATGCATGGCGGTGATGGTGATAGTACTATGGCAATGGTAGTCAAGCATTGTAGTATTAGTGTTAGTGATAATGATTTTATTAGTGATAGTAGTAGTGATGTAGCAATAGTTGTAGTTAAATTTGCAATAGCAACAGCGATGTCAGTGACAATGACAGTAGCAATAACGGTAACAATAATGATAAATAACGATAACGATAGCAATAGCACTAGCGATGACAATATTAGTAATAGTAGCAACAGTAATATCAATGGTAGTAGTTGTTGTTACAAAATAACAATTCCTCTGTTTTCCTCAAAACTAACAATGCAAGTTTTTGCCGAATTAATGTACACATCGACAGTCAGTCTAAAGTGGTGGACCATTGCTGTGTGTACACTCTGAGCGACTTGCCTGAGTCTGACTTCAAACAGAGTTGCGACCACCAGCGCAAGTGACCAGTGCCAATCCCTAGTATTGTCTTGCAAGATATCGGCCAAGCTGCTCATAATGCAGTTTTTCACAGCGAAGACGAAAGGGACGAGAATCTGTTCCTGTATGAGTCAGCTAAGCAAGTGATTCAGGCGTGGAAGTGTCACCAGTTACGGTCGGTGCAACAGGATAAGTCCAGGCTGGACGTTCTCGAGCTCCTGAATGACGACACCATCCTGATTGTCAACGACTGGGCCATGAAATTCCTCCCTCAGTTGTACCGCGAATAGCAACAAGATTGGTTTGGAAAGAGAGGGATTTCATGGCATATTGCTGTTGTGTTCCGGAGGAAGAGTTGTCAAATTGAGTCCAGTCTTGCAGTCAAGACAGCACTGCTGTGGTCTTGATGATGCAGCACGTGCTGAAAACACTGAAGACTGAACATCCTCAGATTGCCAGGGCCTTCTACCGCCAGGACAAGGTGGGGTGCTGCCACTGCACCAACACTGTCCTTGCCTGCCCAGTAATAAGTCAGACAACGGGGATTAAAGTCGAACGTCTGGATTTCAGCGATCCTCAAGGAGGCAAGGGACTGGAAGATAGGCTGGCAGCCACGTGCAAGTGCCACATCCGTATTTATCTTAACGAGGGGCACGATGTCATGACAGCAGAGGAAATTAAAGAGGCACTGTTATCTCACGGAGGAGTAGAAGGTGTCAGGGTAGCTGTCTTGCCGTCGATAGAGGAAACTGCAGATCTCCAGAAAATACCTGGCATTAGGAAAATGAACAATTTTCGGTACATTGATGGAACCCTCTCAGCCTGGCATGCATATGGAATCGGTAAAGGAAAGACTATTTCCGTGTCCAACGCTAAAGGTCAGTGCTAATTCGCCATTATTTGCCCGGATAACTCCAATTTTTCTCACCAGTGCGCCAGTGCAAACTAGTATTATCATGCAAAACGAACCGGTTTCCCATTCGCTACTCCAGAAAACTAATTGCTTGTCTGTACTTTTTTTAACTGAAGATATGCGTTATAACGAACTTTATGGGACCTAGCTAAGCTAGTCAAAGGAAAGAATGGTGCCGATGTGTCAAAATGGTTTCAAGGGACTGACTGACGAGGGCTTGAAAGTTTAGAACAGGTTCTATTATTTGTAGTGGCTAACTTTAAAGGGGCCTTAAAATATTTTGTACAATAAATAATGAATAGTCGCTTGAACATTTATACCACATTTGCTCAGGTTTAGGAAAAAACTTTGCACTACATTATTTAATACTGAAACTATAAATATTTTGCATACTATTATCACATATGTCACTTATAGCTGGCTTTCCGCTCCGTTTTCGGAAGGTGGTGTCAAGCCGGTGTTGTCAAAGCAACCAAAGCAAGACAGGGCGCAATCAGCGACCGTTGATGTACAGCAAAAAGACGCTCAAACACCCGCAGCGACAGGCCTGTACACCAAATCGTCAGAGGGCTGGGTGCTGAAAGAGTCGAAGAAGGCTCACCGGTTCAATGAGAAACAGAAAGCCTACCTGGAGGCCAAATTTAATATTGGTTAATCAACAGGAAGGAAACTTGATCCGGATGTTGTGGCCAAAGAGATGCGCCGTGCTCGAGACACCGATGGGGAGCAATTGTTTTGCATAGCGGAGTTCCATGTTCCCCTTTCTTCTCATGGCTGGCAGCCAAGTTGCGTCAGCAGAAATCTAATGTGACACCACAGGACGTCCTTGCAGCAGAGGAGCAAAGCAATTTCCATGCGTCAAGACATGTTTTTTGTCTCTCGACACCAACCATCCAATTATTATCCACCAGTACAACGTATGTGACCTGGTTAGGAGCGAAGACTTTCCAAAAAAGTCGAAGGTTGGGATGTTGCAGTTTTTAAGCCGGAAATTGAAACTAGAAGTGCCAGAAGGAAAGACCCGTACGTCAAACTCCTAAAACAACTTGTTTGCAGTTGCCCCTGCAGTGCCACAGTCTAAGAACAATGTATTAAAGACGTTTGTTATTAGTTCAATTTAAATGCCATACTGATACAAAATGGCACTGGGGTATCTACACAGCCTCTGTAGACTGGGACGTTGCGACTAGTTTACAATTAGTTTATCTCTTCTGTATCTACCGTACTTTCCAAGGATCCTGGATCTGTAATGTGAGCCTTGTTATATAGTGTAGTGACAACGAACAATTGATTAACAATTTATTAGTAATATTATATTCACGTGATTAAGCCACGTGGTTATAATTGTCTAGCAGCAGAACTTGGAGCTAGAGAAGACAGATGCTAAGTGTGGGAGCGGGAATGAGTATGAGAATAAAAGTATCAAGAAAACCCATATAAGTGTGCAAGTCTCAGAACACAACTTTGGCGATGAGGATGGGATACATTCAAGTCGGAGATGAAGTTCTAGTGAAGCAAACCAAAAAGAACAAGTTCTCTGTTCAATAGTAAAAGTAAATCTCACAATATCTTTCTTGCAATATTACACGTATTAAATTCATGAACTAAACTTCACAACATCTAAAGCAGATATACATGGCACTTCCTCAGCCCAGAGTCCTTTGCGAACCTGCCACTATAACGGCCTTGGGAAATTCAAACTTTCAATCTTTTGAATTTGACACTGAACCTTCCATTTGTGCTAACTAAAATACTGTATTCAACTTTCTACAGGATACTCTACATCGCTGTCAGTATCACCATCACCATCACGAGTGCCACCAAGCTCGAAGGTATTATCGCCAATGTCGAATGTCACAATATCTGATGCAGGTACACGGAACATTAACAGCCCAGAAAGCACTGAACCATCCCTGTCGCCATCATTGTCTGAATCACAGTCGGCATCCAAAGTATCTACATCAACCTATGTTGGAAAAAACTATAGTGTCACCGAATCTGTAAAGCCAACAGCGAGCGTTATTCTTACAACATCTGCACCATCGGGTATGTGTTTCAACTGGAGCTCGCTATTAGTTTATACTTTGAACTTGATGTTTGATTGCTGTTCTTAGTTTAATAGTAACAGTATAGCTCTGAATATCTTTCTCGCAGTATTATACTCTTCTTTTTTAGAAGAATATACTTTATAAGAATATCGACGCTAAAATTGGCAAAAGTTGAAGAATTTTGTAAGACTATACCCGAGGCTGAGATTTTGTTTTAACTAAACCATTAAAAACTATGGTAAATTCTTCCTTCTTATTATCGGCAAAACTAGCCAATAAAATGATAAAAAAGCCGGTTCTTGCTAATAACAATCCAGTTATACTCCTGAAAATCATCTAGAGATGAAATCTAAAGAATTAAATTTCACAACATCTAAAGCAGATAAGATGAAAATTCCTGTGTAGAACGCCTTGTGTGTATCGCACTATTGTAGGCCTCCGGATATTAAAACTTACTATCCTATTCATATTGAACCGTGACTAAATAGCTGTATTAATCTTTCTACAGGATACTTTACTTCACTGTCAGAATTACCATCCCTATCCTCACTTTTATTACCACCATCTCCATCCTCGTCACCATCAACGTCTCTATGCCAATGTCCATCATCATTCCCATCACAATCCCCATCCCAATCATTATCACAATCCCCATCCCAATCACTATTACAATCACCTTACAAATCTTCATCAACATCGTCATATCCATTCCCATCACCATTCCCATCACCATCAATATCAATATCACAATCGATATTACCATCACCATCTCTAATCCTCATCCTCACCATCTTCGCCATTGCCATCCCCATCCCCTACCCCATCATTTTCGCCATTACCATTGACATCCCCATCATCTTGGCCATTGCTATCCCCATCCCCATCATCTCAGCCATTGCCATCACCATCTCCATCCCCATCATCTTCACCATTACAATCCACATCCCCATCATCT
>JANVCH010012677.1:0-11978 GCA_025505405.1 Epizoanthus rinbou
AAAGAAAGAAAGAAAGAAAGAAAGAAAGAAAGAAAGAAAGAAAGAAAGAAAGAAAGAAAGAAAGAAAGAAAGAAAAAGAAAAGAAAAGAAAAGAAAAGGAAGGAAGGATGAAGGAAGGAAGAAAGGAAGAAATGAAGGAAGGAAGGAAGGAAGGGAGGAAGGAAGGAAGGAAAGAAAGAAAGAAAGAAAGAAAGAGAAAAGAAAAGAAAAGAAAAGAAAAGGAAGGAAGGAAGAAATGAAGGAAGGAAGGAAGGAAGGAAGGAAGGAAGGAAGGAAAGAAAGAAAGAAAGAAAGTGTAATTAATTGATAGTTTAGGGTTACGTATATGAGTATAATATATTTGTTTACAAGTAATATCTACATGCATTTATTATATATACAACTGACTCAGTAGAGTCCAAATAACTGCCAGAGAGGGAGGGACAGGAACGGGTACATGTATGAGTACAAAATTGATATCCTACAAAATTCTTACTGTATATACATACATGTAGGTTGGTTATTTGTATAGTAGGAAGTAAAGTAGCGAACTGGCAGAGGTGAGTTTGAGGTTTGGATCGAACATCCTGAATGCAGTTGCATAATACATCTCTTATTGAACAGTATAGTGTGTAGTATGGCTGGATATTTTTATCCGTCATTTGTATTGCAAAGTGATTCTCATTTGTTTTAACTTGACAGCCTGCAGCAGAACTCAGCTTGGAACCTTCGCCTGTGAGACATCGACAAGCACCTGTAAGTTGTCTTCTACTAATTATGATTATTGTGATTGAGTACATGTACATGAATGTTCACTTTCACTGTTCACTTTCACTGTTCACTTTCACTGTTCACTTTCTTATTGACTTCGGCTCTCTTCTAATGCACAGCTTCATGAAGCAGTTGTACAGTTTGACAAGCAAAGAGCACCACCACCAGCAGATGTCTGTGGAGGTTAGTTTGAGAAGATTGAAAATCATGACAGATTACAGTTAATTCCCCTGGGGGAAATTCTTCTTTCTACTAATTGTAGTTAAAAGTTAGTATTCCTCTGGCTTGGCATTGAATCTCGAATCACTTTGCAAGAAATACAAGTAATAATAATAATAATAATAATAATAATAACAATTATAATGATTTATTGACAGTATAATACTGGGAGTGATCGACATTGAATCAACTCTTTCTCTAAGACCAACCAAGCTTAGCCTAATGTTTAGCTCTCGAAATTTCCATCCTCATTCATATCAGCAGCCAATCAACGAATTCATCCAATACCACTGGGGTAAAAAATAATAATATTGGACAGCATTGACAAGCTATCTTATCTATATGTTTGCGTGACTTTACATTCCTGTCTTGCAATTTTACACAAAACTGTTCTTGTTACATGTAGTTGATACTTTTATCATTTTGGTGAAAACTAAATGAAGCTATATGATATATACTTACTTCCATGGAACTACATGTACAACAATAATGTTATATTTTATAACAAATTTAATTTATTGTTTTTTTGTTGTGTTTCAGTTGGTGGTTACAACCTGTCAGCTATCAAGGTAAAGGCAATTACAGTGTAACGTCTTACATGTACAGGTCGTACTTGTACTGGCCCACACATTGCAGTTGTGGTCAATATATGTATGTTGTGTGGTACAGCAATGCCCCTGAAATTACCAGGTGTACTGATGTTTTAAAATAGTTAATGTTCCACTGAATTATATTTCCATGGATTAATTGAATGTCAGTTGTTCCAGAAAAGAATTGTACGTTATGAATAATAATAAATGCAATTATGTTCATGCACATAAGGTTAGGGTTAGGATAGCCTGCGGTAAGACTTTACTCACACTGAGCAAAATGCTTAGTATTAGGGTAGCCTGCTATCAGACTCTTTGCTTTCCCCTTTACCCACACTGACAGAGAACCTGCTGGCAAGTTCGCATGTTAGACATGAGCAAGTTTTCCTCGACAAGTGTCCTTGTTAATTTCTATATTTTTCATTTACTCTTGTGAAGGAACAACAAGTTTTCTTTGGCAATTATTTTCATTTACAAGTTTTATTTGATCATGTCACGAATAAATTCAAGGTATGTATACACACAAAGGTAACACAAAACCATCAGCAAAACAATTTTCTAAAATGTGTAATGTCATTACAGACCTTTAATACTGCAGACCTGTATGGATAGGGTAGGAGCTTTTGACATTTGATTTCACATCTTTATGGTCATGCATCCTTGATGTCCAGGTCTAGTGCCAGGGTGAATTGGTCACTGTAGGGGCACAGCTAGTGCTTATTATGAAATGTTCAGGCACTTGTCTAACCATGAGTTAATTACTGCATGTCCAGTGACCCACTGCATGTTTTTGTATCAAATGGACACCGTTTAATGTGAGTACATTAGCGGAGGGGTTGGCGCAGTGACACCACTTTACTTTACTTTACTTTTTACATGTAAATGACTTGTTTTCCTCTCACAAAATCCCCAGGAAGCAAGTGTACAGAGGTGCACATGGATAAGATCTATTTCTCCACAGTTCTTGTCAAGCACAGTATTTGTACGTTCATATAATTTAGTATGACAATTATTTTGAATCTCGATAGATGGATACTATGGGTATGCAGTTGGCAAAAGAATCATCGCTAGCTGATAAGAAGAGAGTGAAATCACCAACAAAAAATGTGCAGCAGCTGGCCTCCCAGCAGGTAACTGGTAACTGAAGATACATGTAATATGCCACAGTCGTTATCATTCCCCATAATTAGCCATCATTATCCTATCTTTCTCTGTTTCAACTGCGTGAAATAACCACAAAGTTGTCTTTGGAGAAGGCTATATAATATATTTGTTCGATACAGGTCATTTTACAGTTCCTGCTGCCATCTTGAATTTAACATGAAATCGAGGCCAATTAAAGGGTGCCCAGTGGCGGGAGACCATGCAGCAATGGATATCTTGAAGTAATTCCCTGTAAATCAGGTTGTTTCAATGGCAACTTCATCTTCTGTGTTCAATAATCCTAGAAAACGAAAGGACAAGTACTGTGCTGCCTTTAGCTGCAATAACCGATTTTACAATGATTCTGGCAGTCGATTGGGACTGTATGTCTTTCACTTTCCTAAAGCGAAAACAGCTCAAGAAACCGTGCAAATCCGAAATTGCTGGTACAATTTCATCAAATCTCATGGAAAGGACGACCTTTATGTTATCAATAACACTCGCCTGTTATTTGTGAGAAACACTTCTCACCGGCGGATATCAACATACGTTTTTCTGGAATTTGGACATTGAGAAATGACGCAGAACCGTGATTCTTTGAATGGAATAAATACGGTACCACGGATGGGGCACAGCAGTCTAGACGAGAGTTACTGAAGTGAAAACATTACATGAAAACAAAAATGCATTTCAGACAGTGCGAAAACTGAAACAGAAAGAAACGTGCATCTGGGAAAACATTTCATGATGCAGTTAATATTTTTGTTGGCAGTGACAAGGATTCTTAAAACACCCCCAGCACTGAAAGTAAGTTCCAAAGCCTTTTAGACTCAAATATTTAAACTTGTGGAAAAGGAAATAATTATTGCTGTCAAACTTTGCGAGAAACTGGTGGAAGTAGAGAAATAACTTTCCGAAGCAAAGCAAATATTAAATAAACTCAGAAAAGAATGTAATGAGATTAAAGTCCTAAAATTGTCATCAAGATAATCCTAGTGCGGTCATGTTTTACACAGGATTCCCAAATCACGACTGTTTGATAAGTGTTTTTCTATAACCGATACTGGATAAATGATAATACTGGGGGGGGGCTACATTAAGGGATTCCCAGCCACATCAATCTGATGATGGGTATTAGAAGCCCAGGCCAACGAGGAAACTTAGTAAACTTGATGATTTTTTTCTTGTAATGGTGAGACTAACACAACGCATGTATTCACACAGGGTATCTTTCCCAATTGCAAAACTTAATACCGTACCCGCAAAACATAAAAAATTTCCACTAATTTGCAAAATTCAACTCTCGTACAAATTTTCCACCATATGGTAGTCATAATGTATGGCTGCAGTTAATATCATGTTGAATGCAAAGAGTCTGTGCAAATATTCAAACTGTTTGATGAAGCGAGGTGAGCAGGAGTAGAAGAGTTAAGAAACGTTCATTAAGAACACAAGAAGTACAGTATCTGGTGCTTCTGAGGAAGAGAGGCAAAAGTAAAAATTGTGTAAACCATTCCGCATCAAACCCAAGTACCTAATTGTAATAATAATAATAATGACATTACCCAGACGGCATATCTAGTATGGCTCTTCATCCGCTGGGGGACCAACGGCTCAACGTCCCTGTCCAAGGACGGTGTGGCGAAGGAAGGTCGTACAAATACAACTCTCGGCCAAGACTGGGAATCGAACCTGGGACCTCCTGGTTAGCAGTCCGGGTTCTTACAGACTGTGCTAACTGTGCTAATTAGTGACTTGGAAAACAATAACTGGCTAACAATCAGGAGTGAATAACTTGATTTTGGGAGACAGGGGTGGAGACAGGTTGCGATGGGCCATTGTCAGTATGCATAGCATTTGCCTGTATTTCCTATAGTATTCAATTGATTTTAGATCTTATATATATATATATAATATATACTAATTTAGGTTAGGTGTCCCCACTTAGCTTATCTCTTAGCTAAATCAATTGACACATTAATTAATAAAGGCATTACATTTATATATAGATACACATGCATTTGGACATCCCAAACACATGAGGTTTTCTTTTGGCGATTCATTGGGTACCGAAATAGGATGGTGGGATTGGCTGTTGAAGGCATGACTTATTATAATAGATTCCCGTTGCCGAGAGCCTATTCGTATACAGTCAGACAAATAGGGCCGCTACTAGGGCCTTGTTTCCTCCTGGTATATTAGACACAAGAAGCAGATTGTCGAATCTGGTTGAGCTAAATGTCTTGTATTAGTTAATTGCCTCTTGGTAGCTATAGCCCTCAGGTCAGAAGATGGCAGAACACTGGTATGTATTGTTTTTAGAGTTAAATTGTATAATGAACAAATGATACAACTCAAATATAATAACGCTTTTTAATGCTTACATCGTAATATTATAATTATAGTCAATTGCGTCTAATTTCTTCAGTCTTTGCCCTCCCAGAATTTTGTGTTGTCTCACTTTGTAGAACTGCAAAGTTCTTCAAAATAACTGAACGCTATCAATATATTTTCTTTAGGGATGGACACAGAACTTCAAAATGAGGTCATTACCAATAAAAGCAATCGAGGGTCCCGAACAGGTATAGTACACGTGCAATCTTATCATTGGTGTCCTAATAAGGAAACATTAATGGGTGGGTGTCAGTGGTTGTGAGGTAGGGGGAGCAATTAACTGTTTGAGTTTTCATTTTTTGTATTTTAATATTAAAATGCTTAGGAGCCCAGGACTTTTTCGTACTTGGAGGTGTTCTATTACAAGAAGTCGTTAGTGGGACGATTTTATCTTTCTGTGACTACAAGATCATCTTGATGGAGCCTTGGACCCCTACCTACCTAGCGCCTTAATGTTTACATGGCAGTTTGTTTTATTTGTAAGCCAGTCAAATTATTGTTTCCTGTTAATTAGCAACTGCTAGACATCAATGCGGAATGGAAAGATAGATTCAAGATCAAGGTTGTTGTAACAGCATATTGATGGGTTTAACCAGCAATCGAAACGTTTAAAGAAGTTGCAATGGTTATGAAACACCATTGCTAGACCGGTTACCAGTTAGAGTTAAACGATCTGACTACGTAGATCTTTTCAGAGCTCCTGACTTCAACTGGCTTAATGTGTCAAGCTCGAGTGTCTAGCTATGCTGTTAAATTCCGGGTATATGCCCGGGTCATATGTTTCTTTGTCAGGGGTTTTGGGTGGGCTTGTAAACTTATAAGCAGTAAGAAAAAACCTTTTAGAGTGAGCTAGTAATAAATAAGTTGAGATTATATTGTTCTGGCTGTATTATTAAAATAAGTTTTCCTTAAATTAAATTATTAATCGTTACAATGAATCAATAATTCCTTTTGTCAATTGGAGTATTTAGTTTTGTTAATATTTGATGATACAGTAGTAAAGCATATGCTACTTGCATTATACTTTAGTCTTTCCTTTTAAACTTGTGATTCTGTGGAGCAGAATGGTTTCTCCATGATTTGATTTCTTGATGTTTCCAAAAAAAAATGTTTTTGCTCCTTCCTTCAGTTTTCCTTTCTTGAAATCAGCATTCCACGCACAGTTTCTGATGCTATTCACTGTGGTTTGAAACTCCTCCTCCTGAATAACCCACTCTCGTAACGTTTCCACTGACTCTTTTCTGCCCATTTCAAACGCCCAGCAGTGATATCGTACAAGCATGGATTCCATCACTTTCTTCTTTAACTTTGTGTAGAGCAATTCATTCTCAAGTCTTTGTGTCTACCAGCTTCTTTTAAATTCATAACTGCAATATCTAACAAGTTTGCAAATATTTTGATGACTTTTGCATTTCCTGCACGAATTGGTTTAAAATTGCCCAATTCTTCCATGCACAACATAATTTCTTCCATACTTTTGTTCCAATCTTTCCTTTGTGGCTTTGTATGCTGATGCTAAATGCCCTAATTCAATGCTTCTCCACTTAAATACTGATGCAACTTAAGAAGTTTGTACTCTGGTGTTGCAGGCGATTGATTAATACATGCTAAAAAGGTGACCTTCCAACTTTCATATATTTGTTTCAACTGATTACTTGAAAACACTGGAATAGAAATACGCTTGGTTTGTTTCCACGTACCCTGGTCGATTCTCGTGACATTACATGATTAATTAATGATCGGTTTGTTTGCACTCGGTTGCTATTCCACATTTCATCCTGTTTGTTGTGTTTCAGAAGGATCAAATTGATGTGTATAATTACATGATCGCACCTTCTTTTCACATGTCACATTTGGCAATAATGGTGGTTCATTAATTCCTAATTCAAATTCTCTTTCTTGAAATCCTTAAAACGCTGCTGCGTGTGATTCCTTTTCAACTTGAAGAAGACGTTCGCATCCATGACAAATTTCTTCTTGCCACATTTTTTCGTTGTGCAAATTGTTCTTCCAGTTCTTTCCTGTGCGCATAACCTCCAGTTCCTTGGCATCAATTTACTCCCATTCTTTTTCTGCTTGCTGCCGAACTTCCATTTTTTGCAATCTACATAATTGGATTGTTTCCAACTCTTTGGATGATACACTTGATGCTTTTTCCATGAATCCAAATATTCTTGTGTTGGATCTTGAGCCTTTGTAAATTCGGCTTCCAATTTCTCCATTTCTTGGCGCATTTTGTTTCTGTCGTTTTATCCTTCTTTTGGACATATTCCTCTGATAATTGCGACATACATTTGTAAGATCCATTGCCCTTTCCTGTGCTGAATTTAAATTCTGCTGCGCATTTTAAACTAATTCTCTCCAACTCGGCAAATCGTCGTCCAGTAACTGTAGTAATTGATGTCTGCATCTTTAACAGCCAATTTTGCTTTTGCTTTGTTCTGTTTGAGACCTTCGATATTTTCTTCGTAATCCTCGGTTGTTTCAATGTTTTCCACTCCAGTAGCCATGTCAAACCTCGTTCTGCTAATAGGATTCATATCATCCGTGGTTTCTTTCCTTTAATATCACACTCCATTTCTGCCGAGGATACACTTCATTATATATCTAAAGTTCCGTGTTGTGTAACCCTTGGGGGATTGCGTAACATGACTCGGAACTCTGAATCTGATCCCTAGGGTCGGTGGTTGCATAACCTAAGATCTGGTGTTACACATTTTGCATTGCTTAATCAAGAAATCATTAGTTCTGATCTCTTGTCCATGGTTTACTGTAGATTGTTGCTCCAGTGTCTACTCCACTGGTTGAACTCAAGAGTACACACAAGTTTGTTATACAGAATGGAAAGACAAGAGTTACATCTCAGGTAAAATCAACCCAAAACATAGCTTCCAATTAAATTCTGCCAACATAATTTATATAGATTTCTTCACAAAGTTTCCTTAGAGTATGATATCATAATAATGTCTCCAAAGTAGCAACCCTCATTATAATTTTGAATGTAGGTTGTGGGTTTCTACTTAATGGGGAATAGGGTGGGGAATTCTATTTTGAATCTATATTGAAATCGATAGTGCGTGGCCTCTAAAATGTACATTACTTTTGGTTGGTTATTGCATTTTGGGGTTGAGGGGGGGGCGCTTATATCCGGGGAGACTTATAAGCAATATAAAAAAACGTTTTGGAACGAGCACATACTATTTGAGAAATAAATTAAAACTAACATACCATAACATATAGCGCTGTTAAAATACATTTTTGTGTGTCACAATCAACAATGTCATTGAACAGTAATGCTAGAAGTACAGTTGAACATAACTTTGTGATAGAAATACCTGTAATGCTGTTTATAGTGTCTATAGTATGATTAAAATTATTGTTCCAAGATCACTTACATTATAATTTCCTAACTTTCGATTTGAAATTGTGAAAGTAGAAACATGTAGTAGAAAGGAACTTATGTACAATGTCCGGGGCACTTATATTTGGAATACAGTAGATGAGCCTATATATGGGGCCTTATTTCCAGGGGGCTTATAACGGGAATATTATTTTTGTTAGCAGGTAGATGGGCTTTAATGTGGGATTTTATGGTATACTAGAATTTACCTGGGGTTCCATCGCTTATCTAGTTATCTGTTGACTTAGCAAATGAAGTTTATTGACATAGTGGGTGTGAAATTGAATCTTAATGTTCACTTACTATAGATACATAGAGACTACGATGTATGTCTCAACTTTCTAACAAAACGTTTAAGGGGCTGATTATCAATGGTTTTAGTCAACAAGTAGCACTGTATTTTTTACTTCTATTTTCGGTTGCTGATCATGTTAATTGTTTATACAGGATTATCTAGACTTCAAACAGCATTACTGTCTATCTTGGGGAAGGTACGTTTTTTTGTTCATCGTGATATATTGAAGACAACAACTTAATGGGTCACTGAAGCAGAACGATGTTCCCAAGGAGCCTGGTTGCTAAGGAAAGTTAAAACTCCATTTATGCACCATCCGTGTTGGTTAACTTACCGAAGATATTTCTTAGTCCACACAGAAAAGTTTGATGTGGTTGATATGATTACCATATATGGGAAGTAGACTTTGAGGCTTTAGAGCTTAACAGAAACTGTTGTTTATTAAAAAGGAGGTATAAAAAGTATGAAGCGGCTTTTAAGATATCTCCGCAGACCCCACGAGTTTGCATAGATGATGTCGTACCATATATTCTTATCAAATACATTTCTTGAGAAAGTGCTTCATACTTTTTTTAATCTTTTTCAAGTGAGCAAGGATAATACTTGATACTCTTCACGAGTTATGAGTAAGCTTTGAAGCCCCAAAGTTTACTTTGCGTACGAGAAATGCAACCTACATATACATATTTTGGTAAATTAAAATTGTTCTAGTATGATATGTAGATAGTGAATAAATGGAGTTTTCCCCCAACAAACGGTCATTTCTTTTACTTCTGTCCCATTAATACAGTCTGAAATGTAATAAAAATAGCAGATTATGTTGTTGTTGTGCAATGTTTCTACTACTAATTTTACTGCACTGATTTCTTACAGCATACTCACGCTTATCCTCAAACTGGAAGAGCTGATGACTAACTATTGTGTACCAATTGCATTTGTTGATGGTGATAGGTAAGACTACATACCGTGTCACCATCCGGCATTAGGTTGCAGCTGCAGTGTTAGTGTCTATCTTGATAGTATTGAAAACACTTAGCAGCAGCAGCAGCAACAACAACAATAATAGTAACAACAACAACAATGATTATACATGAAATAACAGCAGTAAACACAATGAACAATGAGAACAAGAACAGCACGAACAACAATAACAATAACAACAATAGAAAATAATATAATTCTCCACATATAAAATGAAATATTGTAAAACAAGGTAACATTTATTTATGCTATAAAAGATTTTATAAAATAACTCATATATAACGCGCGCTCTGATTGGCTAAAATATATGTTTATATAAGTGAACAAAGAATGGAAGTTTGCATAATCCCTGATGCAGCGCTTCACTTCAAGTTTTTTACAAAAATCGCTCTTCCGGAGGAAGAAGAGCCAAAATTTTGGATTAAACTTCGAGTTCTTTTGAGAATGTGGCCGAGATCGAGAGAGTAATTGTCTTAGCATATACCAATGAGGCGACCTCCGAAAATTGGTGAATATATATGTATTTTTATCAATCTTTTTGTTGTTCAACTAAAACGTATTCACGCGCGACCACAAACTGTTTCAGTGGTCTACTTTAGGTTCAAAGGACATGCGCAAGAACTCGAGCAACTTCCAGTGTACAGAGAGAAGCAATTCGGAAAGTTAAACATCTTCTACAGCTTTTCAAGCCGGTTTCAATTCTACTACAGTGTGAGACAATGGTCGATTAACCAAAAAGATTAAACAGCCTTGCGACGAGCAAACGAATAATTGAAGAAACAATGTTACAAGAAGAGAAACTTTAATTCAAGTCAACACGAACGCCACCGACCGTTCATATTGCCACGGGCACGGATGTGTATAAACTTCGTACAAGATGTTCATAGCACTACGTAATTAAATTGAGGGTTTTACCAATGGAAAGTGGTCTCGCAATAACTTGGAATAGCTGGAAGGAGAATACTGAAGATTTGAACTCAAAACCATGGGCAGTAATTATGGAAACAGTTTAATGATCGGATTGCTTGAATCTACTCATATGCAGTTCATCGGCGGTGTTGTAGAGGTACATTTTGCTTTGTTTCTTGCACAAACATACCATTTTAGCTGTGCTATAGCTTCACTAAATTTATTTTCAAGTTAATCTGCCAAATGAGTTAGCTAATTTAGGCCACAAAAAATTACGGAAGCCAGTTCGGCAGTTCCTGACTACAGCTTCATCTGCATGCACAGCAAACAAAAGGTTTCATTTGTACAACAGTCACTAGTCAATACATGTATCTTAACTGCTTTCAATTAGTTTATTTACCTTGAACACTGCAAGACCAACTTCCGTTGTTTTATATATTCTCAGTGGAAGTGTACCTGCGACCCCCTTCGTTACTCCACAGCCCCTGTAAAAATCAGCGCTTTTATGAAATAGATCACATAGCCAAATAGGACTGAGAGCAAATTGTTCAGATACGAAGAGAAGACAGCAAATATCATTGCATGTTCAAATCAAAATGATACAGGAAGTCAAAGATTTCATTCAGCTGTCTCGAATTGAAGCTAACCTTGTTCAAATATCCGTTGAAAATCCCGTTGTCTGTCGGGTGCTTAATGCTACACACACAATTACGATTTTCAAACTCAGTAAAATGGTTTGAGACAGAGACATGTAGTGATGTACATCACAAAAGATACAAGAGATCTTAAATTGAAATATATTTTAAACAAAACTAACTAATCCGTACGTAATCGTGAGAACGTGACTATAACAAAGTTCCGGTTCCAATTTTCTTAATTTTAAAATGTCTCTTTAAAAAAGAAACATTTAACAGCTGGGGGCGGACACTCCCGCGCTTTTTCAGTTCTACATTACCGGATGACGTGAAGAGAACTTGCTACAATACGTGACGTGATACGCCTGTCTGGAACTCAATGAGGATGTCGCTTTTAAAATAATAGGATAGTGCGCAAACAAGCTGCGAAAAGAACTTGTGACATGATTGACCACTGGTATTCAATTATGTGTCTTTTAATCATGCAAGTTCAGTTAATTGCATGCAATTGCAGTTATATCTTATTCAATACGAGACAAAAAGGTCAGCAAAGTGGCTTTGCCTAGCCTGCCTACAAATTTTTTATTTTAAGAACCAGTAAAATTTCACTCAGGCTCAATGTTCTTATTTTTTCGACAATTTGAGGCTCAAAATGTTCTTAT
>JANVCH010012788.1:0-11976 GCA_025505405.1 Epizoanthus rinbou
GTATTGTATTGTATTGTATTGTATTGTATTGTATTGTATTGTATTGTATTGTATTGTATTGTATTGTATTGTATTGAGTACCAATTACATGTACTTCAATGTTTTAAGCAAATCTAATATCAATGTTACTTGTGAATTTACTGTTCAAAAATGAAGAAGTAGCGTTCGCAGTAAACATGGTGACAGCAAAGTAGCACAACTGGTAGTTTAGCTCAAGGCAGATCTGCTCAATTTCATGACTCAAATCAGTCCTACACTTTGCAGTCAAAATCTAACGTTTGCTGCGTATAGGTGATAATTCAGCCGCCTATACCCAGGTTTTCATTTTACAAACTGAAGAAAAATACACACGGTCTGTCGGACTGCAATTTTCTGCCTTTAGAAAGGAGAAACCCTTGTTTCTATACATTTTGGTTAAAATGTGTGTAGCCGCCTTTGATTCTGTACTTACAAAATCCGTGTCAATGTTGCATTGTGGGATTAAAGTGTGTAAACAAACCGCATTCCACAACTTTGTTGCTATATTTCACCGTTAAGATGATAATACAAATGAGATGTAATGATAAAGTTGAAAGATTTGAACCTTTACTAGAAAAATATATCACTTTTGGTCATTACATTGAAAATTCCTGAGACGTGATAGTGAAATAGGGCAATTGACCGTACTAAAAAAGATGGCGGTTATAAATTTAAGGTTTTCGTGCGCAAAGGATTATGGGTAAATGTACCAGTCGCCATCTTTTTTGATATGGTCAATTGCCAGCAACTATTTCATCAACTTGTCTCGCGACAATTTTGGCCATTGCAGGGGGGTTACACGGTGCAAGGATTCATACATACAACTTGTATGCTATAACGCTATAAAGTACCATTGAGAGACAAGTTGCATTAACAATTGCACTGACTAACAGCATAGTCAAAGGAGAAAGCAGAAAGAGAACAAATAGGAAAAAGTCCAAAGGATAACGGGACAAACTGGTACAATGCATACAGCTTCTTTCGAACAAAGTGTTTTATTCAAATAATTATCCTCTACTCTGCCTACGACCTCTAAATACAATTAGCCAGATATGTCTGTAAAACAAAACATACGTGTTATGGGTTGTTCTTGTACAATCACCCTGTTCCATGTAAAACAAAACATACGTGTTATGGGTTGTTCTTGTACAATCACCCTGTTCCATGTAAAAGGAATTTAGGGCACTGAGTGGGTGCGGGGTATGCCGCGCCAAATCAAGGAATTAATTCACATTTGATCTCCAGGTTTAAAAACGTTCTGTGTCAAAGTATCGATAAACCTTGGGCCAATAATATCATGGCAGGACCTCATATTCCAGGCTGCCCCCCCCCTCCCCTCCTTGGGACCCTGACACTAATACAATACTGTTTCTTGGTTCTAGTGAGGGAGGTTCGTTGCTCGTGTATCACGAAACCTGCATGTTCAGTTGTTTCCTCTTTATATAAACCAGATGCTTAATTAAGAGACGGATTGAGATGAAATCAATTTGTTCTTTTTTTCAGTCAAATCAAGCCTCACCAGAGTTACAGAATCCATAATCAGCTGCTACAGGTCTGTATACTTATTAAATAAGGTTTTATTTAAAAAAATAGAATTGGATTGGATTTATAACCGATATATTCGGTATCGCTTGGTATCATTCGGTATCATTCAGTATCATTCGGTATCATTCATTATCATTCGATATCATTCAGTATCATTCGGTATCATTCAGTATTATTCGGTCAAGTTTGTAGCTTAACGAGCCCCTCTCACTCACTGACAACTTAGCCTCCTAAGTACTGTGTCTCTTTGGACGTACCACTCAGCTTTCGGTGATCAGATTGTCATTAAAATAATATCACGATCACGTTGAAGACCTGTAGTTTTCACTAAGTCAGTTAGACCCGACGATTTCACTAATAATAGGCATTGTTAACTGGCAACAGTTTCGCAGTAAATCTCCAGAGATTTACTCTTTCCCTCAAATGTTTCTTTCTAAAGAAGCATAAAATGTATGTTTCGTTCTGGCTTTTATTCTTTAAGTCCATTAAGTTAAAGGCTTCGTTAAACTATTGAACTGTACAGTCGCAGAGTGCAACATTAACAATATCCAGAGTCAAGACAGACAAGAGTCAAGAGGGAAGCTATATGTATTGATGGCCAACCGATGTATAAAATATAAATAATTCTTTCCTATAAATACTATTCTACAAATATCTCATACAAAACTGCAGAGGTTTGACTATTTACATGTCACTTTTAGTGGCAGATCCACACTATTTTACAACAATAACAACTACTTAAAGCAAAGCATCGGACGCACTTTCCTTTTACAAATATTACATATTCACTGAAACAGTTCTAGGTTACCATTTTTCTTTCTTGCAATGCAATTTTTCTCAAAGTACATCTATGGCATGGATGATCAGATTGTAACACCGTTAATAAAAAATGGCAAATAGAACATTCGGCTTTTAATATACACCTCTTCCAGTTTACTAGTTGTGCACTTTTAAGTTTGGAACAGCTCAATATTATTTATCAATAACAATGCACAGGGAAGAGGTCACGGAAACTTTGGGACTCAAAATGTTGCGGTTTAGATGATAGGTGGCGAGAAGTACCCCCCTCTCCTCCCCCTTAAGATGGTTTTGTTGACTTGGTAGAGTGTGGGTGCATCTAAGGACCATTTCAGTACTGATATCCTTTCTACAACATATCATTATGTCAAACAAGCAATGGTTCCTAATATACATTTGCCATTAAACTTGGAAAATATTCAAGAAACAATACTACGCAATTCAGCCCCGGATGTGGTGATGCAATTCAGCCCCGGATGTGCTAAGTGGCCTGTGTACCCCAATCAGTACCCCTAGTCCACTACCCCATTCTGAGCGTCTAAAGATAGCGCGCACTGTCAGTCAATATAGACAGATAGAGATGCCAAGCACGGGACTATAAAGACATTAATTTAAACAGGAAGGCGGCGACAGAACGTTTTCCTTTTCTTGTGCTGGATACCAAACATCAAAGCCTTCCCTGTCTTATTACAAACATCGGTGGACCACTCGCTTTGTTTTACACCTCTCACATTTCACTTCACAACACCAGAAGAAACGGCAGTTACAGTGTTTACTCTCTTCAGTCTCGCTTGATGTAAACCCACGATTGCAACACAGCAAGTCGCACCCACCGGTCCCTAGTGAAGTATTGTTACACTCTCGCCCTCTCGTTCCTAGACTCCCGGTGCTGGGATTGCGGTTGCAGAAGTTTGGTGACTCTTCGTAGTAAATTAGATCGTCGGCCACCGGAGGCTTGTGAAGTCTGTTGACAGGTCTGAACATTGTCGCGGTAGGTCTGCTCCTTGTATATCGGTTGCGGTTTTTGTTTTGCTGAAACTCCACCATAGAAGCGCTGTCGAATTTTTCCTTCAGAACTGCGCCCACGTGTTTGAAGTGTGGAAGCTTCTTCCAACATGTTTTAACCGTGCAGGCTTTGGAAACACCATGGCACTGACATTCTAGCAACATGTTCTTCCTGACAGCCTGTGAGGGAAAATGCAGAAAACGATGGCTGAACATTAATCGTAATTGTAATGGCCAATGCTAATGCCAATGCTAATGCCAATGCTAATGCTAATGCCAATGCCAATACCAATGCTAATGCTAATGCTAATGCCAATGCTAATTCTAATGGTGCCAGTGACGGTGACAGTAATGGTAATAACAATGACAAAGGCGGGGGATGGGAATTTTTAACATACTATTTAATTTAGCGATATCTTTATTTGCCGATATGTTATTTTACACTATAAACAAATAACACAACAGCTGAGAATATAACAAAACACAAAATGACATTGATGCGATAGGATCTAACTGTGCTTACTGATTTATCTTCACGAGGATTATTGAACATTTATATAACTGCCTTTACTGATTGAGAATACATTTTCCTTTATCATAAAACGTTTTTGCTTGGGAAGTGCGGTTAGCGCTTAGCAATTTTAAGTATTAGGGAGTACTAAATTTAGCTACTTTTCTAAATTCACTCAGTACACGCTTTTTTTTTTTATAAGAACAACTTTATAAGAACAATGAGGCTCAGATCGCCCAAAATTTAGGAACAATTTAAGAACAATCTGAGGCTGGGAAGACTTGGCGGTTCCACTCAGTGACAATGTTTCAAGGCGAAGTATTGAGATTCGTTAATTAATCCGAGTCAGAGATAAAACATGCACCAAATTTTTATTGCTTTGGCAACATTTATTTTCACACATTAATGTTTAACCATGCAAAACTGATCTCTAGGAGCGAGGTTGTGTTCATTTCAGTTGTTTTTTTTCAAACTACCAGCAGAAAGTTTATTAATTAAAGAAATAAAAACAATTTGAGGCTAAAATGGCCAAATAGAGCAAGGAGCCTCAGCCAAAATATCTGGTTCTTATATAAAAAAGCGTGTATATTTACTAGCTGCTAATGTAAAAAGTAACCCTCGAGCACTCATATGTACGTAGACTGCCTTCTCACGCATGCGTACTTACTGTTCTCCCGGCTTCGTTGTTGTGTAGATTGATGAGCGCTCTGAAATCTTTTCCCTTTTCTCTTGCGTCTACAAACTTCGAGGAGAACTGATCTGCATAGCGGATATTATCGCTACATCCTCCCCACTGCCAACCATCCTTACTCACGCCGCGGTACTTGTTGTCGCACGTGCAGGCATTCAGTTGACCATCTGCGCAGGCGCGGGCAATGGCGTGCGTTACTCCCGCCGCGGTCACGGCGTAAGTAAAGGATGTCTCTCGGCATGCTGTTAGGGAAGAGAGTTTAATAAGGAGATATGTCAGCTTAGTATAATACTGGTAAACTTGCTTATGCGCATGCGTACAATCATAACTTTGTATTACTTGAGCTAACGTTTTAGGATATCTCGGTAATACGCGTATTTACATTAAGCCGAGTGGCGCATTTGCATAATATTTTCTTATGATCTCGTGCTTGTCGTGCTCTGCTGATTCAGCCAACTTTTACTAATTGATATCGATTAGTTCATGTTCAAGATCGAATCGATATTTGTAATTATAACGAAGACAAGTCAGTTTTGTCTTTCCTTACATCTTATATCTATCTCGTGTTCGCAAGATCTGCTACTTTAATTTCTAATGGGTATCGATTAGACTCATGTTTCAGGGTAAATAGATGGTTGCATAGAATTTCGTATATTTGATGTTTCAGGCTTTTAGTGCTGAGTCAGCCATAAATTGGGCAAAAAGCAGGAAACAGCCGTATTACCGTATTAGTTGAGTGAGCGCTGGTCATATATGGCAGCAGCTAAGCGGTAACGAGAGAGCCTCGAAGGGGGAATGCATTCTCGAAAACTGGCAAGCAAATTATTCTTCTACTCTCACCCCAAGCAATGTGAATTGGTCGGTCCTTATTAGGAAGCGAGAAGAAGATTGCAAATCGAAAACGCGCCGGGGCAACGAATTTGTTTGCGTTTATTTTATCCGCCCCACAACGTCAAGTCGAATATCCTAGTGTTACAAAGGCTAGCGATTTGCTATATCACCAGTAAAATGCAGTCTTACAGCAAAGTTTCAGCTTGTTTTCTGCTAAAATGCCTATTTATACTGATTAAAATATTACTTCTCCAAACGAAGACGCTTTAATTGACAGTTTATAGATACGAGAAGACTTGCACTCTCCGATATTCTTGTACTGAAGTACATTGAAATAGTAAATAGATAAAAAAAAATCAGGGCCCGGTTGTTCAAAAGATGGTTAAGCAAAATTCAAAAAGCAATTTCTTCAGGTCGGAATATGTTTCTGGGGCCTATAAAATACCATGGAGTCTTTCTTTGGAAACCCAATTGTTAAACCCAAAATGGCAGCCGAAAGCAGTCTATAAGGTAGTAAATACCAACATGGATTAAGAGTTTAATCCTGGGTTAGTGTTAATCGGCTTTTGAACAACTGGGCCCAGGTTGCTTTATATCAAAGGCTGGTGTAAGTTAGTTTGGATATATTTATGAGATTTTCGACTAAAAATACTGCAGAATAACGATCATGCGCAGATTGTTGAATAGAAATTCAAAATATTATTCATAAACTCCAGATCGCCTGTGTGGCGATAAACTATGTAACCTATATGATGAAAAAATGATCACAATCAATATATTTTTCAAGAGATAGACGACTGCGAAAATGTCTTTCCCTTCGTTTCGGAATTTCGCCGATTTGTTTATATTGCTCTGCTCATCGCGTGCTCCACAGAGAATACAGAGAAACAACTTTCCAATATCCGTCAGTATCTCTACCTGGCAGCTACAAGGTTAACAAAGCATTACCTTTCTTTGACAACGAAACTGGAGTCTATTTGATATTGGAATTACACACAATAACAAGCATAGCAGTTTCAATGCAAAATTAGCAAAAAATGTAGTCATAGAATACAACGAAACACGCTTTTATTCTTCTCAGAACCTCATTGCCATGCATTGAGAGACTTGGTAACACGCATGTGCTAAAGTTTAAGTTTGAAATGAGTAAATTGTAAAAGTTATTAAACTTATTTTCATTTCGCCGATTTAACCATTAGGATAAGATGTTTGGCGGCAATTATATGTTTCTTACAAAGCTGATAAATCGATCGATAAACCACGGAAGCCACAATATTAACATTCCGTTCTTTAGTGCGATTTTCGCAAGATGAAAGATGCCGTTGGTAGTGGCGGCAAGTTATAGCTAGAATTTACAATACACTCTGGCAAGTCTGCGCATTCATTGATACACTATTTGTTCAACTCTGCAACTAGTCTCAGCATTTTAACTAACAAGTTTTTATCATAGACAGAAAATACATACACAGGCATTAACAAGAATCATTGACTAAGCAAGCATATCTCGACATACTTTCCAATTCTAGACATGCAGCCATTTTATCGGATGTTTGTGTGGGCGGTCGAACGGCTAAGTCATCGTTTGTAATTTTGCTGAAATCGCATATTTTAAAGCGATAAGATTGAAAAACGTGCATGTTCGGGTCCCTTTATCGACTTTGTTGCTCTGTAATTTTATAAAATACAATCAACAAGACCCTTTATGTAAACTTGTGCTTACATAAAGACCAACACTTAACTCAAGTAGATATACAATTTAACAATGTCGGAACGGAAATGCGATTGCAAACTCGGAACTCTTAAGTAGGGTGTTGAAATGTTTAATTCTATAATTCCATAAATTGACATCAATGCCGTTGGAAGAAATAGCGAAAAACGTTGATTTACGTGAGTTTTCGGAAGCATTTTAGGAATTTAAATCACCAGGAAATTAGAAAACGCACCATGAAATTAAACGTTTCGTTATCAATTGTTGTGACTTCACACTTTTCGCTTCTTTTAATTTATTGTATAAAATCAGTACCTTCGAAAGCAGGGGAACCATGAAATACACATACCTCGCAGATCCCTTTCCAAACAGTTTGAAACACGGAATATATTTTAGAGTGTTTCTGAGATATTCCTGTTCCGTTACACTGGCGCAGAATCGAAAACATGACTTTGGTCAGAGAGTTGTTTTGCTATGAGTTCATTCCAAGACGGCCGCAAAATAATAATAATATAAATAATAAACTGGCTAAACTGTGAACTGAAAGATTGGGTTCTGTCGGTTGCGAATTCTTGTTTTCGTAAAAACTTGTAGCACCATGCAGGCCACCTTGCTACCCGGTGCCAAGTATCTGACTGTTCTGCATGTGAACACGCACGTCTTACTAACTAAACTTTTAATAACTAGTAAAGCGCATAATCTGAGGACGTTTTGGCAATATAAACTTTCTAATGAACGGCAACAAGAATGAATTCAGATAACATTTGACACCTACCAATCCTTAGGATCTTTCCAAATACATTTTCTGGATTATGCGCCGAACAGTTCCATCTTCTGGCGCGAAACTGGTACTGACACTCCCGAATGGCTTTCTTGGCCCCGATGGCAATGTACTGCAGGAGCTCTGGATGTCTCCTGAAGATTCGCTGTTGTCTTTGCGTGAGTGCTCGCACTCGGTTTGCGGGAGAAAGCTGGATGTTGTAATTATCCGAATAGCCAACACCGTATCCCAAACTCCTGCGAACAAGAAATAAGGACAGTCATACAATCGCTACTTTTGATTGCCAGGCCAAAAGATTCAAAGAATCACGACATAAACTTTTCCAGCAACTATTGTACAGGGCAATATCTTACCACCAAGCTCCCGTAACAGATGCAAGGAAGAACAGATTTGAAGTTGTGAGAACAAATGTCAAGGTTAGGATGCTCATGGTAAAGTCTGTTTTGCTCGTGTGCGCGATTCGAGGCTTCTCTCAATAACTGTGAAAGGTGCAATTTTCATCATAAATCATTGCTCAAGTGTTTATTAACTCCACAAAACAATAGATTACAGGACAATATTAACAAACGCCACTCAAAATTTGTGTTGTTTATAGTCTGAATGTCTGCATAAACGCGACCCAACAACAATAGCCCCCCTCGATCTTTATCTAATTGCTCATAATTGCTCTGTTTCTCGCAAAGCATTCCAAAGAAAGATCGGGGGAACGCCTCTCGCTACCGCCCACAACACCAGCTTTTTCGGACACCGTTACCCGCTAGCTGAGACTCGCAGTTTGATCGTAGCCCATTGCCAGGAAGTGAGGGTAAATATTTACTCCGAAAGAGGTACTTTAGATAGCAAAGTAAATCCCAGAAGTGCTGCAATATTTGATTTAGAGATCGGCTTTTTATACAAGTCGGTATCCGCGTCAAACTGCATGCATGATATCACTCTCCGTGTTCCATATTATCAGTTGTGACCCGTTATTAATTAATTTGGGCTTTTTAAAATAGGTTTTGACAACAATGGGCTAATGACTTGATTTGTGCTAAAGAGAAAACGGGTTTTGTTTTTAGAAAAGAGGCATTTTCTTTTAAAACTCATTTGTAGTACAGCAACTACAATAACAAAAAGTTAGATTTGTCTCAAGCAGGTCCTAAAAAGTAGCCACACAACCCTTCAAAATGATCACTACAGATAAAGAAAACTTCACGGTCAAAAGTATCAGTGGATGTTCAAAACTTCTCTCGCACTTTAGACAAAAGGTTGCTCATTAAAACGATACTCGTGGGACAAGTAATTTGCAACTACTGGCCAGAAGGGCGGTTTAACTACAATGATAAATAATAAATCGGAGCAAATGCGCTATTTGAGATCAATAGAACCATACAATGCGGGTTATTATGATTTGAAAAGCAATAACAGAGACATTATTCGAGTCATTGGCCTCGAATGGCTGCAACGCATACCGCCTGGGTTGTGACATTTTTGCTCTAATTAACTTCACGTAACTAGATTTCCTTGCGACATTTCTGAAGTGAGCGCGCTTAGGATTCGCGTGTTACTAACAATGTTGAAAAGAGTGAACTTTGAGAAAGCACGAAAACTTATGATGTTTAGTTATGCAAAAAGACTGTTATCTCAACATTTAAACGACAAATCCAAACGATTAGAAAAGCACAGTCTGGGTCAAAGTCCTTGAAAACCAACAGCTCTAAACACTTAACAAGAAATAACCATGAAGACTGAAGTAAAGCCGAACGCAAGACTTGTGAAAAAATATTTGGTCATGGTTTAACGAGCTCGTAATCACTTGAAAGAAGAATATTACATGTTTTATTAAATACTCATTAAAATCAAAAGTCGTAAATAGCAATTTAAGTGACTCACGATTAGACATTTTCAGTAAGGAACAATTTATAGAACAGTACTCTAAGCCGCTAAAATGCGTTCACAGGTTGCGGCATGGTACATAATGATGACATTTCACACAAATTCTCAAGTTCTGCGCTTTTTATGAGCGGCGGTTGTATTCAAGCTATAGTTCTCGAAAGCTCTCATTGTACAGGGACACGCTTCTTTTGTGAATAACTAATTGAATTGCTCCCTTGAGGCAGAACTCGTTTGAATGAACTTCTATTTATAATTGCCTTTCAAGTTTCCACTAAGTGAAAGGTCTATCTCATTTTGATCGAGGCGGTGAAACTTAACTTAGTAGGGTATAATAATCAATTTACCTGAGTTCATTTTGTTTCAGATTATTGCCGCTGTTGCAGTTAATAATCGATAAATATAAAGCATGACGTGGGGATGTAGCAATGCACACATGTTATTGGACTTTCGATTATGCTGTTTGTAAGGGCGGTGTGGGTGTCTGTCTAAATTGGAATGACGAAGCAAATTTGGATAGGAATCGCGAAATGCTTTGAGTTTTTGACAGTGGTCTGTTACAATAAACGGAATGTCGTGCCTCCTGCTTAAACCAGGATTGATTTTATTGAAATAGTTGAAGGCAAAACATGTCACGTCTGCGCTTTAGATTGGGACTCGAGATATGCTTGGAGTTGGTGCCTTTGCGACTAGGTGCTAGGCAGAAGTACGGAAACCGATTTTTACGGTCACGTCCACAGACACTGTTCCGCAGCAGAGCCAAGAATCACAGTAAAATCTTCTGGTAAATAAAACTGTTTCATGAGTTCGCATTTTATTGAGAACGGTTTGATAAACACTTCCTGATTATGAAAATGTACTTTTTTGAAAAGTTATCGGAGTTTAAAGTTGTTTGATTGACTTGATTCTTTGTTCAGTTCAGTGTTTGGTGAGTCCATGCAAGTCCATTGCCATATACTTGCATACATGTAGTTATTGGAGAACTCGAGTTTCAACGTTATGCTTCTGTACTGTAGATATTGATAGTGATACATCAAAGCTCGGAAAATATTTAGCATGATGTCAACCGATCTTCTTGCAATTTGTTCATGTTAGTTTGAATAATCCTGGAGAGCCACTGAACTAGTGACACTGATTTCGAACGAAGCAAGTCCACACTTTTACCATTCTGCAGTAATTGTCCGAAACAAAACTTATAAATGAACTATTTGACGAGGGACATTTGAAAATATATCTATGAATTTGTTGACCAGTAGAGCTGGTTCTACATGGCACAAACTTTCACATAGTATAGATGTATATATAGTTTATATACTTGTTAAACAAAATCGCTTCCTGTTTATCGGTTCACAAAGGGACCGCAAGATGTGGTCGTGAATATGTAATAAATACTATACTCACATTCGGAACTTCATATAACCATAGCATTTTCGTGCAGCAGATCTACTGGTTGTGCACATACAATGCAACTGCAGCTAGTCTAGGGAAAACAAAAGCCCCTGTCATCAACAGTACGACATTTTCAAAAGACGGTGTGTCGATAACCGGCCAAAGAGTTTGTTTTCATAGATTTCAGTGTTTGATGCATTTTCAAGAGTACTCCACTTTGGAAAGCCAGAGAGCCTCCGTTTTTGGTGAAAAGGATCAGCGACAGGCAGCGTGCAGGATCCGCCGAATTTTAGTGTTTGTCAAATTGGCACAAATGAATTAAAACGTTTGTGTTTTCCATCGCAAACGGATGAGTGTGGCTGCCATGCAGTCACATGCAACGAAACCCCTATCAGTTTAAACTGATATCCTGCACGCAAGATCTGTATGATACGTATTTATTGATTTATTTGTACTTTGCGAAATGACTTAATTTCGTTTCGTTTCGTTTCGTTTCGCAACTGAGTACAATAAGCCATACGTATTCAGTATAAATTGTTTCAGATTTAAATCACAGATACAGATGTATTCAAAACGTCTACTATTGCACCAGAGCCATTGAATTTACCTTATTTTGTACAGTCCGGATTTTTTTTTGACAGAAATTGAGGACAGTATCTGACTTAACCTGCGATCAGGCCTTCTTTAGGTCGTCAGACAGACATTCAGACAAAAATAGAGACCGGGATAAAGAATGTCTGTCTGAATGTCCATAATAAATCTCTTGTACTATTCTTATTTATTTCTTGAGACTGATTTATTTTTCAAGTTCCATTACATACTCGCGT
>JANVCH010012899.1:0-11976 GCA_025505405.1 Epizoanthus rinbou
ACACCACTCCACATAACACTACACACCACACTTCACAACACCACATAATACCACATAACACCACACTTCACAACACCACATAATACCACATAACACCACACCACACACCACCACACCACTCCACATAACACTACACACCACACTTCACAACACCACATAATACCACATAACACCACACTTCACAACACCGCATAATACCACATAACACCACACCACACACCACCACACCACTCCACCACTCCATATAACATTACACACCACACTTCACAACACCACAGAACACCACACAACATCACACAACATGGCACCACACAGCACCATACAACACCACACCACACCACTCCACATAGCTGTTCACACCACATAACATCACACAACATCACAACACCACACCACATAATAATAATAATAATAATAATAATAATATAATTTATATGGTGCAAGTATCCATATAAACATTTTCAGATGCGCCTTACAAATGTAAGTACGAACACACAACACCAAACCACACCACACAACACAACACGTCACCACACCACACCACACAGCACCATACATGAAACACCACACTACACCACAACACAACACAACTCCACACCACATAACACAACGCAACCCAACGCAGCGCAACGTAGCGCAGTGCAGCACAGCACAACGCAACACAACACAAACTAAACTACAATAACATGACATGATATTACATGACATGACACTACGTGTACAGAGCAATGGACATATGCGTCTGCTTCATTTTGTATGATCACCCCCGTTAGCTACATGGCGGCCAACGCGTCCGCTAAAACAAACAGTTAATAAATGATCACTAAGATAAAACAATTCGTTTATTGTAACCAATGTGTGTACTTCCATTTTCTGGTCCTTGTATCACAGCAGATGCGCCAGTATACTCCAGTTGTCAAATTCTGACGAATGTCCTCAATTCTTGTCCATTTGTGTGCCAACAATTAATTACTCACAAGGTGGTTATAAGCTATGGTAAACTAACAAAATGCTTTGGCCAGTGTATTCAAATATAAAGAAAGAACTCAAAAGTGATGTTTTACTTAAGAACGGACTCAACTTTGGGGGGAGGGGGTCACATTCACGAATCTCTCCACTTCTGGATCAAAACTAACATTTCCTGTCTTAGGACATGTAAAACGTTGGCAACTAAGTTATTGCCTGCTTTATTGTGCACTGAAGAATGCATCATAGCTCAACTCTAGAATCCCCTGCCACTCCCCAACTAAACGAACACATGTCGGCTGTAAACGTTCTTCCCCAGTGACAAGCACACTAACATCCAAGTAACAAGTGAAGCGCGCTATTGTCCAGATATTCCAAACAAGTCTAGAGTCACACAAAATCCAAAGACTGAGCTTGCCAGGCTACAACCAGCTATTGGGCGAAGTGAGAGTGTAGAGTCCCGAACTAGGGTGCAGCTCCTACATAGGGCGGGGCGGGGCAGGGGCATTTGAGATCCGGTTACTGAACTGGGATGCAACCCCTATATAGGGCACGGTAGGGGCATGAAGATCAGGTTACTGAACTGGGATGCAACCCCTATATAGGGCAAGGTAGGGGCATTGAGATCAGGTTGCTGAAGTGGGATACAACCCCTATATAGGGCAGGGTAGGGGCATTGAGATCAGGTTACTGAACTGGGATGCAACCTCTATATAGGACACAGTAGGGGCATTGAGATCAGGTTACTGAACTGGGATGCAACCCCTATATAGGGCACGGTAGGGGTATTTGAGATCAGGTTACAGAACTGAGATGAAACCCCTATATAGGGCGGGATAGGGGTATTTGAGATCAGGTTACTGAACTGGGATGAAACCCCTATATAGGGCACGGTAGGGGCATTGAATGCAGCTAACTGAACTAGGATACAACCCCTATATAGGGCGGGGTAGGGGCGTGGACATCAGGAACTGGACTGAGATACAACCCCTATATAGGACGCGGTAGGGGTGTGGAGTATGGATGGAGGGAGGGAGGGGCCGGCGTAGAGATCATTTACTGAACTGGGATACAACCCCTATGTAGGACAGGGTAGGGGCGTGGAGAGCAAATAACTGAACTAGGATACGCTGAGATACAACCCCTATATAGGACGCGGTAGGGGCGTAGAGATCATTTACGGAACTGGAATACAACCCCTATGTAGAACAGGGTAGGGGCGGTTCATTTTTCCCAGTTCAACGGGCTGTGGAGTTCAGGTACTGAACCAGGTTACAACTCCTATATTATGCGAGGTTGGAGCGTGACTGGCGTACAACCCCTATAAAGAGCAAGGTAAACATTCTGGAAAACGTTCGGTGATCATAAGCACTCTTACAAGACATTGCATTTCTTTATTTCATTTTATTATCTTAAATTATCTTATTTTATATTTATTCTCTTAAATTATCTTATTTTATATTTATTCCCTGCGAATTTGACATATCGTATTGTATAAGCGCAGGGATTATAAACGGGACTTTTACGGTATGTCCTTAAGAGTTTCTTTTTCCAGTACATTCGCATCTTTACGGAGGCACTTTCCCAGCAGGTAGACTATGGTCCAGCCTAACAATGCGGAGACCGAAGACGTCAAGTCCGGTCGCTAGACCAACGATGGCTTGTATAGTACTTTTAAAATATCCAGTCTCGTTCGGATACAGGTTACTACAGCTATTAGTACCGCTCACGCACTAGTCAACCCTACTGAATCCCCTTCCCCGAACAAGGCGAGGGATTTGACAGAGTACACTCAAATGTAAACAAAAGCACCACCCCTTGGGGACTTAGTTCATACATTGTGACAAATCTTCCGGGGTCCAGGTGCTAAAATAGGGCCAGTACTGGACTTCAGAATACTGACTAACATAGGGCTGCGCCTCGCATGGGACTTCGTGTCCCGTTGCGCCTTGTCCCTTTTGGGTACTTTTAATGTCATGTATAGTATATTATTAGTTGTGTTATCCAATAAAGTTGTTAAAAAAGGAATAAATGCCAAAACCTCCCACATCTACTCCTGGGTGTGGGTGTGGGGTCTATGTGTCAAAATCCATCACCATCTCCCTGGGGTAATTTTCTTGTCAAAGATCACTATCCCCCGCGATGCTCCGAGTTGGTTGACGTTTTGACTGATGCATTGGATGAATCAAAATAATATCCGAGTACATCAACCAGCACCGACAAATCTAACAGACATTTTGTCTAGGTCATACTATGGGATGTCAAGGAAGCAAACACCATAATCACGTACCATTATATGAGATCAATAGAGATCATTTCGCTTGACTGTCAAAGATTGATCAGAACAAAATGCTCGCGTCAGCGAGTCATGCGTCAGTTCTCATCTCTGATTGGTTGCCAGTACTCAAACTCTCGAATTGTATTGGTCGAAAAGCTGCTTTGACAATGCAAATGACAATGAGCTTTTGACAGTGAAGCAAAATAGTCTCTATGGAATCGTGTTCACTCATCAGCAAACTGGATCTTAACATTTGTGGAGATTTTGGGATCACGTGTTCTGCTGTTGGCCAGGGTTTCTCTTTCCAGACGGCCATATTGAATACAGAGAAGGCCCTGGGAACGAAGTGAGTTCGCTTGAGTGAAACATCGTGAAACACAGTTTTTTAACGCCAGTTCTTCCTCTCCCCAGTTTCCCATTTCAAACGCGCGCGCCGAAACTAGCTCGGAATCATATTTTGGAAGGTATTATTTTCGCGTCGATTGTTTACTACCGAACGTTTGTGATAAATGAACACAATTTGAGACACTTTGTTGTTTCTTCTGCGGGCCCGGCCCTAACCGTCTTAAATAAGTGATATTATGGGATGTTTCGCATCTCTTACAAAAGGTCTATTAAACAGGATGCACGAATTCTCATCGCCTGCGAATAGGTTCAGTTGCCGCGAGATTCAATATATATATATCCCCAGGACTAATTCTAGTTGTTAGTTAAATGTTGAAACGTGGCTAATCAATATCAGTGAGCCATACAATTGTCCAGTTAAATTGCTATCTACGGAGACATTGGCTCAACACAACAGTAATAAATCATATCAGTCTGTTCTCATAATAAAACCCTTCAAACCAATAATTATTGCAGACATTAAGTAGGCCAATCAGCACACCTAACATTTCAGTTTACCGTCAGCAACACCAAGCGATTCTTTAAACGTAAATATATACTTTCCATGATCAGCAAATGTGCGGTACTTTGCCGTTATCAAATTGTGTTAAATTTTACGAGTATTTTAATTGAGGCAAAACTGTGCGACATTTCCGCTCTGTCGGCCGTGTGACGTCATTGGTTGAGCAGTGTCAAATTTACGAATATGCTTTCAAAAGGAAAGAAGCGAAGAAGGAATAGAGTTCATGGAAATACTGTATGTGACTGGTGCCCAAATATCACCGATTGCACAAAAAGAAGCAGTGGACGAAATTCGCTTATTAACAAGTAATATAAATAATAAAGAGTTTATATGGGAAATACTTGAACTGTAAATTTAAATCAATAAATCAATAAATACGAAATCAACGAATAAGTTTGACAAAGTTTTACCTGGTGTCAACTCGTCCTCTTTCTAAGGCGTTTCCTTGCGTTCGAGATCATTCAGGATGGGTTACCTGTGCAAAGCCGAGACAGCATTTCAAGCGCACTCGGTGAGAACACGACTATCTTCCAGTTCTCTCTGCCCATGCGTGTGGAATTTAATTCGAACCGGAATGCTTCAAGCAAAGGCTGTATCTTCTGGGGAAAGATTATCTTCGAGAAGAAGAGAGCAGACGCCCCATGAAAGGATCAACATTGCTGTTGTGCGGTGCGAGGAAGAGACTACAATGAGTTATACAAATGAAAGGTATATATGTCACGCTAAGTTTATCTGTGGGTAAATCGCGTTTGTTTGTGGAAATGTTTATCTTGTACTACATGTATCGCTACAGAAGCTCGAGAAACCAGCAGCCAATTAAACCCACAGGTGCCAACGGAGGTTCAGTAAATAAGAGCACAAGTGAAGGAATATTCAAAATACAAAATACGAGAGAATGTTTGAAGAAATCAAAATCGTTCGAAAAAATCGACTCCATGCTCAGATGAGAAATTTTTCGACACAAAGCAAGGTATTTATGTTGTGAGTTGCATTGACTGTGATTCACGCTATTTGCCCGCAGGGCCAAAATTGGTTCAAGGTGTACTAAGTTAAACACCAACAGAAAAGTTTGGTCTAGCGAGCAAATAGGGAGATAAAATCGCGCTAAAGCCACAATTAATACAACTCGCAACATAAATTAAAAACTTTATTTCGTAACATTTCTCATCAGAGTCTGAAGTCGATTTTGATCTCTCATTTTCCACTCGTGTAGCGACACGAAAACCTATCCACTACAGTGTGAATAGAGCCTCAGAAACTCCTGTCCTAATGCTTTTAAAAACACAACTTGAGGATGGCTGCATCTAGTCCTTACAGTAATTGTACTGATGTGTCATGGCCAGCTGGTCCACATGCCACAGGACAGTCACAACACGATTACAATTTAATAAAAACAACTTCGAGCTGTTTTAATAGCAGTCTTCACGGTTGCTAAAGATAGATCAACCGCAAATAATTATGGGATCGAAATGCGGACAAACAAACAAACTGTCTTGATATATCTGTATTTTTTCTGTATCAAATATCTTGTATCGCCCTTAAAGGTGATTTTGAAAGTGAGCAAGTGGCATCTGCAGTATATAAAAAGCGTAGAAACAAGGTTTCGTTGCGGAGTCGTGGTGCATTGTGGGATCGATTTGCGGACAATACACGTGTGACGTCATTTGAAAAGAGTGTTATTTCGGACATGGTGTCCAGAAAAATTAAATCGTCCGAACATTTTAAGCGTCCGAACTTTTTGCAGTGCAGTTTCAGTAAAACTTAACTTGCTTTCCAAGGCGCGTCCAACCATACCCCTTAGCAAAAGGATTTACGCGTTTCTTTGACTGCCAAATAATTGTCTATCCAAAGGACTTCAATGATCATTATATCGAACACGACTATTTCAGTATCAGAAAAATCAACATATATATGACATCACGGTGGTATATTCAGCTTGACTATTCTTGTCTGTTCATTTGTAATAAATATGTACTCACTGTGCGTGAAAATTCAGTACAAAGTTCAGACGTAGTCATTCAGATAAATTACTATTAATTGACCAAAACATATTTTTTTAAACTGGATCGATATTCATGTTCTCGTTCGCTCTATCTTCATTTTGCTACGCCAACAGCGGCCGAAGGTCCCATTATGGTATGATTCAGGGCTCTAGTTGTAAATTGATTAGAAAGCCGCGATCTTTACTAGTAATTTTACTTGCTTCTTCCCCATCGCATGGAGACAGTTCCTTGGAAACCGAGAACACGGACAAATAAGATGCTGATTTGCTTTTACATAACTTTATTAATCTTTAGACTGAGGGAAAACGAATAAATCCTGCATGCTAATTATAAACATTGCCGAGCTGCAAAACCGATGACGTCACGATATCCGGTCTCCTGTCGTACAAATGAATGCGGGTGTACCTGGCTGCTTCTGGCTTCGTTAAAATGGCCAATACACTAACACGTTTATAATTTTTTTTTCAATTTATAGGCACTTTAAGGGCTGTTATTGTTACAAAATATTAGTATATATGTTTTAAACTTTTCAAGGAAACTTTCTTTGAAATTTACTTAGTAAGCGAGGATTGGAGACAAAAATATCTCACAATCGCTGGAAAACACAGACATAAATTCCCAAAGATGGCGTGTTCCCGTACACATGGAAACTGATGGGAACGCCTACAAAGGATCATTTTTTTGTTTTCTTAATTTTCTGTTTTCTCAATTCAACAACCCCCTCTGTTTCCCCCTTTTTCTTCTTTATCCGCGAAGGTGAACCTGTTCGCACGCTAGAGACCGTATCGCCTGCAGGTTTTGCTTGTATTTTCTGAACCAAGCTACTGTTAAGATTCTCTATTCGATCTTTGTGGTGAGTATCAAATTCTTGCAAAATCTTCGTTGTGTCAGTTTTCATCTGTTCTTCAGCACCTGGATGAGCTGATTCAGTCATGAAAGATTGATCAACAGCCTTATGCCTTTTCGGTTCGTTCTCGTCCTCAGTAACAGCTTGCTGACTACTCTTGCGTTTCTGAAAAGTTATAAAAATATAAGTGTATGACCGCCGTTATTACACCTATCAAAATCTAAAACTGGAATTTATAATTTAAAATACTTCAAAATATAGAATTTTATGCACGGAATACGTTTCGCATGGGTGTTGAATAGCCAAGAACAAAGGCTTTACAATATGTTAAGTTTAGCAGTGTACTTAGCCACTGTGAAGGTTGTAAAAGGGCGGGAAAATAGCAGCGTCACAAGGTTGTGGCGCCAAAATGCAGTGCACGCGCGCACGTAATGGAACAAGGAGTAAGTGGAAAGAGGTTAAAGCGGTCGTATCACGGCATTGCGCATGCGTGCGCAATATCTCCCAAATCCAACAAAAACAACAGTCTCGTTCCCAGAGCCCACGTTCTTTTAGGCCTGCGGCGAGGAACGAAGGGCTCTGGGATAAAGCACGTGTCGGCGCATCCGTAAACTGCCGCTATAGTGGCCCACAGACAATCGATATTCCTTATCCTGCTTTATTCCAGAGCCCTTCGTTCCTCGCCGCAGGCCTAAAAGAACGTGGGCTCTGGGAACGAGATTGTGATGCGCATGCGAACATCTTCCTATGGAGCCTGCGCAATAGAAGTAATAAAATTATTATTATTATTATTGGTATTAGTATTATTAGTATTAGATTTAGTATTAGTACTAGTGCTAGTATTAGTACTATACTGTAACAGTTACCCCAGGTTAATAAAATGCTGTCGAGCTTTTAGAGATCATTTCGCCCTGTTTATGACATATTTCTCAAAACGCCAAAATTTGATACCCAGTTTATGACAAGATCAAAGATCTGAAAAGTAATTACCCTGAAGGGCGGCACATCCCCATATGGGCTATATATGGGAGTAACTGCATCCCGGTTAGCTTAGTTGGTAGAGCATCGGTCTTACATGCGGGAGCTCGGTGGTTCGAGTCCCGGCCGGACCAACACTCAGGGTCTTACAATAACTGAGGAGAAGGTGCTGCCTTTGCTCTAACATCTGCAAATGGTTAGAGCTTCACATCTTCTTGGATAAGGACGATAAACCGTTAAGGCCCTCGGAGACCTCCATTGCATGGTCCAGAACCGTTCGAGGCTCTCCATCCACCATTGAGTGGTCAAGTCGTTAAACGTACCCCCCTCCCCAGGGCATATAATAATACTAATGTATAATTATATTATAAAATAATATGATCGCCATCATGCATGCATATGACCTGGGTGTGGGATTACTCCCAAGAATTCATTTACATTTATCTTGAATTGTCCGACATCACTTGATGGCTCTAAAAGATGGCGCTTACTGACAAGCTATAGCTGCTTAAGTTCAATGCAGCACTGAATTGGAGCTTAAGCGGATGAGATGTCTTGTTGCCATCACAACTGATTGAAGTCTGCATTTACAACAAGATGTTGGTCAAGAACTTCCATAACATTATTGCATATAATAATGACCCGCCTGGTATATATTTATCATGTTTTTAATTCCTAGATCCTAGAGTTGATTCGAGATGGCAAGACTGTGGCAGAGTTGATGACTTTGGGAAAGCAAATGCTTGGTAAATTTAGTTAATTTAATAATTATAAGGTTTTTAAGTTCTTAAGTTATTCTGTAGTTTTGTAACTAAGATGCTTAGAACAAATATTTGTGATTAGGTGCTATATACATGTAAATAAATAATAATTTACTTTAAAAAATCATATTTATTATTATTATTCTTATTATTTAATTATTGTGTATAACTTTAAATAATTTTACTGGACACAGTATGGTCAGGTGAATCGAAAATCAGGTGAATCGATCATATACATGTAGCATGCAACTTTGCAGGAACACTAAAATGTTGCATTGAGCACCCAATACAAGATGTTGCACAGAACAACATTTTGGACTGGCACTTTTGAAAGCCATAATTTCCTACTGTCTGTTAATTGTATCTAACCAACCTAACAGTCAGCAATATCTATTGAGACAGCTGCTTCTTGGTATCATTACATAACCATAAAAAATATCTACAAACCAAGCTATATATATTAGGTCTCCATTTATGACACATGCAGTCCAGATCCACCCTTAGTTGCAATTGGAGATCAATTGCCTTGTGTGTGCAGCTCCAAATATTTAAAACCAAGATTATGAATTGCAACTCTGTTGCTACTATACTACAGAGCTCTCTAGTTTGGAGTTTTCCAAAGAGTGAGATTCTTGGTGGAGCAAGTGCCGAAGGCACATGCAAATTCTAGGGGGTCTGGGGGCAAACTCCCCCAAATTGGTTTTGAAATTTACACTTCTCCAATTGCTGGAAATGCACCAATTTCTTAAAAGATGCACATTTAGGCCTTCTATGAAGGCACTCAGAAAGGCAGTTTTCAAAGATGAGCACTTCTGAAAGCTCAAAAGTAGAGTTGCCTACCAGAAGAGTGCCGCCAATGCGTGAGAAATGCTCGTGTAGGCGTGAGAGCATGAGATTATATCGAAATGGGTGAGACTTGATAGCTACCTCTGCTTACAGAAGAGTGGATTGCACTCACAATGCAGTAATCGCAAATAATTGTATACGAATGTCACGCTCATCAGCTAATACAAATTAAATTTCTTCTCCGTCATAAATTAAAATCGTGCGAGAAGAAGCTTACCTCTCAAGGTTCATTGAGTGTTCAATCGAGCAATACAAATGAGGCGTTTCACAATGTTGTGTTTCTTTTGGGGGAAATTATGAGTAACGTCCTTACTTATTGGTTCATCAATTTACTTTCAGCGAATCGCGCACGGAAGCATTGTTTCTTAGCTTGCGTGCGCGCGTGTACTGCATTTTGGCGCCACAGCCTTGCGACAGGTGTCATTTTCCCGCCCTTTTACTAATATTTTTTGCTGTCACCTCATTTTCGCTGAAATTAAAATTGAAATGTATTGCTGAATTCATGTGCGATATGTTGAAATCCCTTTGCTGTTGGGTATTCGACACTCGCTCTATGATATAATGATTATATAATAAGCGGGTATGAGTCATCCTCTATAAACAACAACAATAATAATAATAATAATAATAATATATAAATCATATATAAATAATTAATAAAATTTCCAGTGCAAACTAGTTTATTAGTGAATCGAGACTGCAAAGTGGCGATCGCCACTTCAAAGTTTAGACTAGCGATTTACCAGTTCAAAGTGGCGATTGCAATTACATGTACCGCTTTAATGCGGCAATTAACGAGTTACAAAGTCGCGAGCTTGAGAAAAATTGTCTGTATACAGTAGCCTGCCACTTCCTCGCCATCGTAGGTATCGAACGTGTGCTTGTGTATAATAACATAATAAATGTTTTAGAAATTAGTTTATTCAGCGAGAAAACAATTAAAACAGTGAGTGTAAACCACAGTTATTAGAGTGAATTCGGGTTGTAAAAATTGGCGACTTCTTTGTTATATGTTTTCCCCTATACCCTATACCCTTTGTCCTTTAACCGTATACACTGAAATACAAGAGGTCTTGAAATGCATATGGACAATGCCACTCAGATCACGCAGGTGGTTTCTTAACAAGCAGACTATCATATTAAAAGATTAAAACATCAACGTACCAAATGGTAAAAACCGGTTCTCCTGTACTTCTAGCACAGTATATTTTGTCATTCTGTAATATATTAATTATATTAATTGTGAATTTCCTAAGTTACCATTACTTAGATGCTCTCCTTCCTGATATTTAGTATGTGTGTGTTTGTGTATGTGTATGTATTGTGTGTGTGTGAAAGTAAAACAAAACAATGCGCCCGATCACGGTCCATTCAACATAAGACAAAGCAGCTGTGTACTCCCGTTTTGAAGTTTACCCAGTTTCACCACCAGTTCCAGAAACTATATGTATAAACCGAGATTGATTACAGAAGACCATTGCATTAAATACTTTTTAACAAGAAATCTTTCTTTGAAGGTTCCTCTGTGTTCAATTTAACGAAAACATTGACAAGTTAACGAAAACATTGTCAATACAAGAAGCTCCCGAGACAGGTGTTTTAACAATTTTTAAAAATTAAAATTAAAATTATGAAGTAATGTTTACCTCAAGGTGGCAAAATATTTGAACTTGATTTTTACGGAACGGACCCCCAAAAGACATTCCTCACGTCACATCTGACAGCAATGGCGGCCGCTTGTTTAATTTAACGATCTTGAATGACATTACTAGCCTTCGCATTGTTCCAGCACTGAACACAATACACTTGTAGTTTTTCACTCTTTTTATAAGAACCTTGTTTTATAAAAACTTCAAGGCTGAAAAAGCCCACAATTTCTTAAAGAACAAGCTAAGAACATCACCTTGCGAGCAGAGATCTCTCATATCTCCACGAGAAACGATTAAATTCGACGAATTATACTGGATCGAGTAACACGTTATATCCGTCTGGGCCCAGTTGTTCGAAGGTAGGTTAACTTTAGCCCAGGGTTACGGGCCAAATTTCAAATGGAAATTTCTTCATCTGGGAATACGTAATATAGGGTGCTTATCTAACTCAGAAACCCAATTATATAAGTCCAACATGTCAGCACAACTCAGTCTCTAAAGAAGTAAACCAAACAGCAGGTTAGAATGTTAACCCTGGGTTAAGGTTAACCCACTTTCCAACAACTGGGCCCTGAGGGGTATCCAATGGTCTTAGCGAGCATGCGAGCAGAACATTATTTTTTGCGAGTACGATCAATCGAGCACTGAATTACGAAAATTAGCTAAAATTAGCGAATTCGAGCAAGCGAGCACCCTCCAAAATTTTGCGAGCAATTCGAGCAAGGGCCAAATTTTGCGAGC
>JANVCH010013010.1:0-11973 GCA_025505405.1 Epizoanthus rinbou
CTTGTCACTCCACCAATCGCCACGTCATAGTCCTATCTCTACCCCTACCCCTAGAGTATTAAATTGACTTTCCCCTATCACTTACGTTGATGTATTTTGTCCCGTTACTTGTCACTCCACCAATCGCCACGTCATAGTCCTATCTCTACCCCTACCCCTAGAGTATTAAATTGACTTTCCCCTAACACTTACGTTGATGTATTTTGTCCCGTTACTGGTCACTCCACCAATCGCCACGTCATAGCCTTCCATATTGTTCGGTGCTTTCAACCCGAACCCAAGTGCTACCCAGCCAGTGGTCTTAACCTTCAGGTGGAATGTGTAAAGTTTCTTCGAGCTGTCATACATCCATTTCACCTGGACCAATATTATAACAAACACTCATTAGGCAAACTGCTCAGTTTCATCAAAAGGAGTTTATAGGATATACACTCCTTCACCGTTAACTCTGAATAGGCAATGGTGGCAAGTGATGGCAGATGATAGAGAAGGAGAGGTAATGAAAAGGAAAAACAATAGAGTGATGGCACGTGGTGGGAAATAATGACAAATGATAGAGGAGGAGAGGTAATGAAAGGGAAAAACAATAGAGAGTGATGGCACCTGATGGAAAGTGACGACAAATGATAGAGGAGGAGAGGTAATAAAAGGGAAAAACAATAGAAAGTGATGGCACCTGATGGAAAGTGATGACAAATGATAGAGGAGGAGAGGTACTGAAAAGAAAAACAATAGAGAGTGATGGCGGGTGATGGTAAGTGATACAATTGATAGAGGAGGAGAGTTAATGAAAGGGAAAAACAATAGAGAGTGATGGTTAGTGATGCCAAATGACAGAGAAGACGTAGTAATGATTGGGAATGCAGTTGCTACGAGGGTTTTTATTGGGGAAGTCCTCTGATTGTAGTAGATTGTTGACGGTCAAATGTTACATCCCTTTAATGGCTAATGCTTCGTTGACGGTGGCATTTAAGCTGTTTGATGCTATCGGTACTATCTATGGATACTATCAGCAGATCACCTGAGTAAGTCCAGAGTATGTGAGTTGGACTGCTAAGGCCTCCGAGATGCAAGGCCTACAGCTTAGCTATCTTGCCCGTAAACCACGTTATGTTACGTGAGGCAGAAATCTTGCTGCAATTGCAACTGCAACGAACAGTATTTCGATAAGTACTAGATTTGCCATTTGGAACTGTAATGTTGCCTTGGACTCCTCTTGATAGTTTAACTTATAATAGCATTTTCTACATCCTTGTATAATTTACTAAGTGTTATTGTTAAAATATTTACGCTCAATCTGTGTGTATATGTGTTTGTGTTTGTGAGCATTGTGTGCTGTTCTTGTATGTCCGACCTAATAATAATCTTTCAACTTGTACTATTGGCTGCCTGTTCCTATTAACTTTTGTTATTTCAGGCAGCCAGTCCCCTCCATTGTTTTACTTTATAAATTACTAAATTATATCGGTTGTACTCAAAAAGGGAAAATAAAGGATTTGTTGTTGCATACATCGACATTGTCTTGATCTGATCTGTCGATAGTAGTCATGTGCAAATCTCGTATATGTAAGACACATGTTTAACTGAATTCACATGTTTAACGTTGATAACCATCTTAAATTTTGAGAGAAAGTTATGGAATTCATTCAATAGAAGACATTTGACAGCAGTAATCAAAAGATCTTCGTTGTAGATTTGAGTGTTGTCCCGGAGTTTAAATTAAACAAGTTCAAGACTGCGGCCAATTTTGCAGCCGCTCCGAACTCGCTCAGGATAAAAATAATGAAAGACAAAATAACGGCGGCAAAGTAATGTTCTTTCCAAACTTCAGAACAACGAGTTCAGATGACGATTTACTTTCGAATGAGAGATTAGTCATTTTTCCCAATCAAGACGACCTCGGACAGTTAAATTGTTAATTTAAGTTTGTGTCGTCTGTAGTTTTGAAATCTTCTGAACAAAGATCTTGTGATTACGGTTCGCACACGGCTTCTGTTGACCGCAAATCCCAACATATAACGCCGGTAAAAACATTTGGTCAACCATAATTCTAAAAAATAGTGATGATGATCTTTTAGATCTTTTTAGAAACAATTTATTCTCCATTTTCGCATTAACCATAATTTCAAAAGTGTCATGATGTCATCAACTTGAGACGTCTCGACCAATGGGAATTTTTACAGTTAGAATTTGACTGTAGAAATTCAAAATAGGGTGCGTTTCGGGCAGGCCCTCGGTTCCTTTCCTCGACCCATTCCCTTGTCCCATTTTCTGCGCGGTCAAAACTCTGCAGGCCCCAAAACACGGCGAATATCATATCAGCCCAAAACGAGAGCCTACTACACAGGCTAGGCGAATTTTTTCCCCCAGCCCACTTCAAGATGGTCTGACGGTCTGTACACTTGAAAATTTTCTAAGTCTTTTTCCAAAAGAAAAAAAAAGTTTGAGTAAAGATCGAAAATCGAACCAGGGACCAGGCGTTAAGTGAAGCCACGAAACTACCACTGAGTTAGCCACTCGGTTCGCTGCAAACCATCCTTTTTTAACGTAAATATGTTAGAAAATTAGTTACCAGTCTCTTTCCTATATATATAGGTATCCCTGACCTTGGCCTAACCCTAAAAATAACCTAAAAGCCCTGTAAACTAGTTACCAAGCTCTCTCAAATAGAAGTCCGCCATCTTGAAGTAAAACAAAAACAAAAATCGCCCGCGCCGGTCATCTGTCACTATCGCCTCATATATTTTCACCTCGGCCAAAGACTTTATTATACACCAACCAAACTACGAACAGCGATGTTATTCAGAAATCACAACTGTCTTTGTAGACGTCGTAAACTTCATGGCTCGTAAACTGTAACGCGAAATGAACTGATATATGAAGCGAAATTCATTCACTACAAGTATTTCAGACCTGCCTTAATACTTCCATTGATAAAGCCCAAGCGCCATTTTCAATAACCGTATTCAGTTCATATTGGAAAATTCACGGGATTCCAATGCGTCTACTGCTGAATCTTGAGCGTAGATCTTGTTGGTAATTAATTTTTCTTGTATACTCTGACAGAAATACGTTTGATTGACTTGCATCAATTAGGTCTTTTTAATTTTATTGTTTAAATGTATTTATTCAGCTTTGTCCACGTGACTTAAAAGATATTAAAATAAACCAAAATCACGGAATGGAACACACAACAGAGCTCGGCTCCAAATTATGTGCGACCTAATGAAAAATTTCTTTGAACAACTTTGAATGGACTCAAACGCAAAGTCAATGCTGGTTTCGCCATTCAACGCAAGTCGTAGAAGCCCATCAACCAATGAACAGCAGCAAATGTAAGTTGAACCCATGCTTCCGCTCGGTCAATCATGCCGAAACGATCGACGAGAACACGTGTTGCCACTGCAGTGCAGTTGTCCTATACTGCGCAAATGGTCCTGAAAACCACAATCACATTTGGAGAGTTTGATTTGTTGAATAGGTGCGGCTGCGGAAGATTTACAGTGCAGCTGTGTTTGGAACGAAGACTACAACATGAAGATATAAATCATCGTCTGGCATGTATAATATCGCTAGTTAGATTAAAAAAGCACTGATTTTAGTCGATCAAATAGTTGCTCTATTCTATACTGAATTTTAATTTAAATGTTTAAGTTCACGATACCTCGACATCAAGTGATCAACTGAGTTGAATCACGAAACGTAAGTCATTGACATTGGTAATAATTTATTTCCACAGTGCTTCATAAACATATATATATACTTAAAGCAGAATAAAGACTTGAGTATTAAGTACGTACTTACCAAAACGTGGTATTCCTTTGCTGTTTGCATTTCATCGAAGCGAAGTAACAATGATGAAATCTTTCAGCTTCTTTCGTGATCGCAACTTTGAATCTAGTCGTTCACTGTACACGGTTTTCATCCGATTCCCAGTTCCATCACGTTAATAGTCGTAGCTTTACACAATTATTCCGTACGAACTAAAAGATTACTTGGATAAACCAGATTTCTAATAAAAAATTGACCGAATGTTCACAACATAGCCACCTCGTGCTCGCGTCGCGTAGCTGTGAAATTGAAAAAGGACGCTAAAGAGTGACGTCACGTCACATGATAATTCTATGCAACACACGGACTTGAGTAGGGGGGAGGGGTAATATTTGGATTATAGAAACTAAAAAAACTAAAATTTTATTTTCTTGCCACCATTCATTACTGTAGCATGCAAGTAATAAGCAAGAAGAAAACTAAAATTATTAATCGCTCTCACTAACGCCATGATGCATGTGCGCATAGTAATTACTACGCTCGTGTCACCGCTGTCACGGCTTTGTATACGCGAGACACTCCTAATCGCGTACTTATTCGAAAATTACATCTTAGCCGGGGACGTAAATAATTATTTTAAATTAGCTACAAGTATGTTAGCAATTGACGGAATTAACTTCTACTTCTACTTTATTACTTTCCAACGTTTTCACATCAAGGAAAGTATACAGCACAGGAGAAGTGGCAAGGTTACTCCGTATAAATCTTTCAGTTTTCACTTCCCTCATGCAGATTTCTCATCAGAACTTTGTGCGGTATTTTGTTCAGAGAAGACTTTATACTGAATAAATATTGCACTGGCGACTGGGTACTAAGAACAGCTTTACACGCCGAGTACCTAAGCCCGGCGTATCCAATCAAACGAAATCGGACTCAATTGAACTTCATCGTGTGGTAATCCGACATAACTGAACTTCGAATATTTTGGTGAGTTCGATTAACGAACCAGTCGAACATAATCGAACTGAGTAGTTCGATTGTGTTCCATCAGCTCTGCTGTGTTTTTAATCTGCGTAAGAAACTTTTACACCCTGTGCGAAAATGAAACTTTAAGTGAACATTTTCGTAGGTTTACGTGGCTTTACGTTTTACTGCTTTACTGCTATTTACGTAACTATACGCCGCATGCGTGAAGTGAAACTTTCAGCAATCATTACGGAAGGTTTTTAAACCTTAAAAGTAGCTTTACGCTTGACAAATTTTACGCAACTTTACGAACCTTTATATTGCATGCGTAAAGTTGATAGTTGACCTTTACGCAGCTTTACGTTCTTTTTAAAGATGTGTAAATCTGTCATTTCGTGCTGTGGATATAATAAATAATAAATACATCATCGACAAATCACGTGACATTTGGTGAGACACTCAAACGAGGTTGTATGCACCACAAACGAGCCCAGAGCAGTGTCACGTGATTTGTCGATGACGTCATTTAGTGCAATCGGCTGATTAATTTCAAGATGGCGGCCGCCGCTCTCGAAAAGAGCGAAAAAGTGACAACTTCCGAGGGTTTGTTTGTAAAACTGGAAACAGATATAGGAAAACTGATCTGAATTTCGTAAAGAGGAGCGTCATCACTCTATTTTAAGCCAATATGTTGCTGACAGCCGAGGATCCCTTTAAGTAATCAGGATTTGGCTTAATTAGAGAATACAATAAACTGCACGCTGGAATGCACCAAATTGACCACATGTTCACAGTCGTCTTCAGAAATACAACGTGAAAAGCACAAATTGTGGATTTTATAGACACGGAAACGTGAAAATATTAATTGTTCTGTTATTATTTGGACTTGAACACTATAGGATTAGTGACAACGTTAACAAGCAAGAATATAATTTATGAATGTTACCTCAAAAAAAAACAAATTCACCCTCAGGCCTCACCTGTACGTTTTGTTTTGTTCACCTGCAGAGTTTTGCACAACGTTTAAAAGTTGTCGAAACAATAATCTGTGTGCATGTTATGTGTGTGTGTGTGTGTGTGTGTGCATGGTATGTGTGTACGTGTGTGTGTCCCGTCGTTGTCTTTCTTATCTCCTAAACAAGTCTCAGTCCGCACGCCTCATCACCATTTATATGCAATATAAACCAATATGTGGTACCCTAGCTCGATTTGCTCATTAGTGATTCTAGGGTTCCTGTATGTGCTTTCTTTCCTGTTATAACTTGTAAATTCGAGTACAAATAAAGTTGTTGTTGTTGTTGTTGTTATTGTTATTGTTGTTATTGTTGTTGTTGTAGATATTGATCGCCATACAGCTGCGGACACTATATTATCTATGGCCAAGTCCTTTCGACTTATATCGGAAACACAGAGATAAATAAGCTAATGGCTTATTTTTATTCAGTGGATTTCTTCTTGGGCTTTTTTCGGGAAAGCCTATCTTCAGCGGGTTTATGATGGTATCGGATTTGTGTCTTGAAAACGGTCATATTGTAAATATAATACTCAATTGTATCGAAATATAGTTTCGGGTGGGTTTAAGTTCGGAAATATTTTTGCGTTTGGAAATTTTAGGATTATTTTCTGGAAAAGGAGATGGTATATCGGAAGATTGTGGTATTGGAACGAACCCCGAAATTAATGAGACAGGATTCTTCTGTCTTGGTTCGAGATCAATCGAACATTTAGGGTTTAGGCACATGTTAAAAAGATTTGGGGAGCAGAGAATTCCTTGCATGGATTTACTTTGAAACCCACGCACCCTCCCTAATGTTTACTGTAATAAGACGGGTTCTGCCTTTAGTATCCATTAAGTGTTAGCCCCTCCCCCTTTACTTTCTTTTTGTTGTAGACAGGAAGCAAATTTCAACTTCCTGAATATTAATTTAATGAGTCATATATGACAAGCAAATTAGAAGTGAAGTACATCATTGATTAGCTTGCGTACAGACGCTAGGCCCAATCCCAAGGCTCGCGCTCCGCGCTCGGCCAGATTTTAATTATATCCGGTTGCTGCAAAATCATCAGCTATGCGTAGTCTAATCATTGATATGTTAATAAAACATAAATCTATTCACTAATGTTTGATAATGAATGTGTTAGATCCTTTCTACTATGTTGCAAATGTACGTTTTATTACTCCCCATAAATATTCCAGACTCGCACGCGCTCTGGTTACAGTCTACGTACGAACACCGGGACGTCACAATGTGTGGTTGCCGTGCGCTACAACAACTGGAAGCTGCCACAAACATCACAAGAAAAACAGAGGTCGAACGGAGATACGAAGCAAAAATGGGGCAATGTGTCACTTATTTCTTTCCAGCACAGGAAACGATCGTAGAGCCATTTAATTCTTCCGTCGACAAGCGGTCAAAATCAGATAAATGCGCGAAGAAAGATCCCCGCCAATCCTACGTGAAACCACCAAAGGCAGCTGAGAGTACAAATCGCATCTACGGACGGCGGGGAAACATCAGCGTGCCAGGTCAACCTCTGACCGTGGCCGATATTGAAGATACTGACCCAGAAATGGAAGAATTGACAGTAAGAGAGAAGGACTCGGAAGAATGCAGTCGCCATTCTCAAGTGACAGTCAAAGACAAGGAGGGATCCATAACAGTGTCAACTGACAAATCACAAAAGGAAACAGAATTAACCAATCAGGGATGTGGTAAAAAGAAAGGCACTGACTGTGAAGATAATATAAAACGCAATGCGGCAGGGGTGAGAGAAATACGCGTGCGTTCACTGGTGCCTTACAACTCCTCGTCAGCATCAGATGAAGAATCAACTGACAGTGAAGTCGTTAATCCAAATATCAAGCCACTTCCACGTCCAGCGCCTTGGAGAGAGCTCTACTTGAAAGTTATTAAACAGAAGGAAATTACTGCCATTCGGAAAGAAGAACTGAAAAACATTCGAGAGCGGTCCAAAACAGGAGAAACTGGATGGTTCGTCTTACAACCGAGATTTAACCGGAGAGCAGCACGATTTGCACGGTTCAGAAGGCAACGAAGAAGGCTTGTACACCCTGCGCAAGTTGACGTGGCGCCGGACGAGCAAGACGCGATCGTTAATGTCCGTACACGCTTTAGGAGCAGAGTGATTCATGTCGCCAACAAGCCTGAGAATGAGAGTGAGGGAGTTGTGGGTGGAATCTTACTGATGAGAGGCATTGACGAAAGTGGGTTTGTACCCGTGGAAAGGGGACTTGCAGCTGATGACGAAGACTACTTTGCCTCCGGCGAAGATGACTGAACGCTGAGGCTTTTGCCGGAAACAAGGCGTGGGATCACAAAAACAGAAATGGTAATTGCGCCCATGAGATAATGGGCTTCAAACTTTAGTGATATTCAATAAGATAACCAGGATGAATATTTATTTCATAACATATCTTATTTTTAAATAAATTAAAATAAAATGATTTAAAAAAAGCTTTGTATTGTGAATCTTATGTTAGATATCGTTGACGAAGAAACTCTAAGGGTGTGTACGGTGGCCCACAAGTGTCACAGGACAATCACTCCACCAAATCCCACGGCACAACCACCAAATCTCACGGCACAACCACCAAATCGCACGGCACAACCACCAAATCCCACGGCACAACCACCAAATCTCACGGCACAACCACCAAATCCCACGGCACAACCACCAAATCCCACGGCACAACCACCAAATCCCACGGCACAACCACCAATCTCACGGCACAACCACCAAATCCCACAGCACAACCACCAAATCCCACGGCACAACCACCAAATCCCACGGCACAACCACCAAATCAAACGGCACAACCACCAAATCCCACGGCACGACCACCAAATCTCACGGCACAACCACTAAATCAAACGGCACAACCACCAAATCCCACGGCACGACCACCAAATCCCACGGCACAACCACCAAATCCCACGGCACAACCACCAAATCAAACGGAACAACCACCAAATCCCACGGCACGACCACCAAATCTCACGGCACAACCACCAAATCCACAAAGTGTCACGGCACAACCGCCAATCACACGGCACAACCACTAATCGCAAGGCACAACCACCAAATCCCACGACACAACTGCAAAATGTTACGGCACAACCACAAAATCTTACGGAAAAACTAAGAAAGTCACGGCACAAACGAGAAAAGAAACTGCGGCGGAAGTTGAAAATCCACGGCGGAAATGAAACTTCCATGGCGGAAGCTTTCTCGTTTTATTCCTGGAAGGCCTGGGAACGAGATTGCAGAGGAGATCCTGGAACTTCAGCGTGAGAAAATGGCGGACAAAGTTTTTCAGGAAGAAGAAGCTATTGAATATTTGTTTTACAAAGGATATGAATGCGAATAAATGCGAGAAATGCTGTCCACAACAGCAACAAAACTTGCATCGGGGCAATTTCTTTTCCACAGCTAGAGCAAAACATGGCAAAAATCAGTTCCCGCCGCCGGACAAATTCTGTGGTAAAAATTATTGTAGGATAGGGGAAGTCTCTGCGCCAGAGTCTTCGGGGAATAAAACGAGATTGCTTCCGTCATGGAAGTTTCATTTCCGCTGCGGAGCTTCACTTCCGCCGTGGGTTTTCCACTTCCGCCATTGCTTCTTTTCTCATTTGTGCCGTTGTTTTCTTAGTTTTGCCGTAACATTTTGTAGTTGTGCCGTAGGATTTGGTGGTTGTGCCTTGAGATTGGCGGTTGTGCCGTGGAATTTGGTGGTTGTACCGTGAGATTTGGCGGTTGTGCCGTGGATTATGGCGGTTGTGCCGTGAGATTGGCGGTTGTGCCGTGGGATTTGGTGGTTGTGCCGTGACACTTGTGGGCCACCGTAAGTTATCGTATCAAAACTCACGTATTTTATAACAATTTATATCCTTAACACTCTCTATTAATTTAATATCCGCAGCCTTGTGTAACCCTACGGCGGCACCGGACGTCTGTCGTTATTTTTTCGAGAATTTCCAAATATGTTAAAAATAATTTTTCTATCACTTTCCTGCATTTCCGAAAATATAATGCACTTTAAATTAGTGGTAACTGATACATACCTGAACAAAAGTTCAGAGCCTCACAAGAGTAATTTGAACAGTCTGCTCCTGTGAAGCCAACATCACATTTACAGAGATTTGCCTCCTGGCAGGTTCCGTGATTCGTACAGTTGTTAACATCAAAACACGAAGGGTCGTTACAAATATCACCTGAAAAACCTCTGAAGCATCTGTGTATGAAAACATGATTATAAATGTTTGTCATCAAATGCTTTTGCCGCTTTAGCGGTAATCTTGGTCAAATCCCACCTCAGACTCAGGGGTTTAAATATGGCAATTGAACTCAATTACAGTACAAGGACAAATGAGTAAACTTTCCATCTATTATATTTAATATGTTATTGTAATAGACTAAAGTAACTTTGTTCTTACATCTTCCATAATATAAATGCAAAATAACAATGACTGCCACGGGAAAAGGAACATTCATTTCTCCAAATCACCTTAACCAAACAAATCAAATCAAGACTACTTGGTATGTTATTTTAAGCCTGTTCGATCCGGGCATTTCGAGGGTTCCTGGGCCCGGCGGGAGGGGCCGGGGGGGACGATGGGGTCGAAGGGGTCAGAAAGTGAACGCGGCTAATAACTTCAAAAGTATATATTTATTAATTGTTTGTGACATCAGAGCTAAGAATTGCCTTTTATATAGTTTTGTATATAGTACCTTAACGTACCTTACCCCAGGACCAGATGTGGTTAATAAAAAAAATAAAATGAGGTTGCAGTCATTGGCAAGAAGTTTACCTGCATGTGATATTCTTGTTGTTCTCTTTAACACACAGGCCATGATTACTACAATTGGATAACATCGAACAGTCTATTGTGGCGTTACAATCAGCACCCGTAAAGCCTGGCTCACACTCGCACGTGTTGCTGTCCACACATTGGCCCTTGTTGGAACACTGGTTGACATCGGGACAGTCAGGAACAGCACAGCTGCTACCAGCCCAACCTCTCTCACATATGCACTCCGAAATGGAAACGCATTTACCATGTCCTAAATTGGGAAATCATTGTAATGAATGCAAGTTAAAAATACATGCGAACACCACTAATTATTATATAGCTGATTAATTTTGCGCGCTTTAATTGATCATGTAATGTTAGGTTTACTTAATCAAGTTTTTACACGCACTTACTTGCTCCAAATTATCAACAAAGCCATATACTAAATATTATATTAATAGTATTAGCCTAGTCCGTTCGTTAAGTTGTGGATCCATGTGTTCTTCCTTACCTTTTACATGGTCCGTGCGCTTTGCGCTTGGGTCATAAAAGGAAGAAAAAAAACTCGGTCCATAACTTATCGTACCGACCTCAGAAGTATGTTACTTATTATATTCAAACAGATATGGTTATTTAATTATTAAATATAAAGTTGTGGTTATTGAGTTTCTAACATTGTCAGCTCATCGGTTATTGATTATATGGAGAACAACTTAAATTAACTCTCGAACATACATGGAGTGATCCAAACCCCACCCTTTATTTTGACACCTGCAGATTTCTTTTTAAAGCAATGACAATGAAAGTTCCGTAAGTCGAAAACTTAATTTCTACTCTAACTTACCAGAACAAAAATCGAGTTGATAGCAGGAATATTCAGTGCAGTTCACTCCTTTCCAGTCTCTGTCGCATTTACAGACATCAAAATCCACACAAATGCCATGATCAGAGCAGTTCGCCACGCGATGACATGTGGGAACGATGTTGCATTCAGAACCTACTCAGGAAATGGTCGAGAAGATTTTACCAAAATTAATTGTAATGAAATCACACATACCACTAACAACAAATTTCATACTAGACCTTAATGCTATGGGTTTTGTTGATGTGTAAGTCTAAAAATTTCATGTTTGTGCGGTTTCAACAATTGCTGAAAGAGTCCGCCTAACTGTTCCTTGATTATGAACACCTCTTTTGACATTATATGACGTCATAACTGATGACGTCATCATGAGCAGTCAAGAATTCCAATTTGTTTGTTAAAAATTACTACAAACTCATATTTTTTTCGTTTTCTTTTGGTTATATCACAGTTTAATCATATAAAATGTTGTTTTCTAACTACTCAGAACAATATATCTCAAAATTAATCAAAATGTCAAAATATCAAATTTCCAAGATGGATTTGTTACCGTGGCAACAG